>JACXGM010012749.1:8427-23799 GCA_016801145.1 Umbra pygmaea
GGAAGTAATCAACATAAACAGGGATCTATTGGATAAAGGAAACCAAATCATGATGTAACTGACAGACCAACATAATAAAGCAATACTCGAAACAAACACAAGGGGGAACCAAAACACAATACATTAGGGAGCAAACCAGAGACATGGAACACAGAGGGCAGCAACTAAACACAAAATATACAGTCCATCAGGGCTGGACGTTACAATGGCCCATTTTCACTAGCGAAAAAAACACTAGTGTTGGTATATATTATCAAGCTTGCGTTTAAAAAATCCTACATTTGTAGGCTACTTACGAAGAGAATTAAGAATGCGCCTATGCAAAACAAGTGGGATTAATCAAACAATCCTATGAACGTTTTAGGCACACCCGTACGAAATCCCAATTGATAAATACTACTTGTTCTTAGTGTCAGTGCTGGTGCACAGTGTCTACGATTTGCCTATCAAATACCCCTAATTACCTGCGGGAAACATAAGCTACAATGAGGTTCATTAAATGTACGAAATAATCCAAATTTCCGAGCTTGACAGAATGTGCCATGTAGTGTAAAATGATGAGCGCATGATTGTTACTGCTTCACCAGTAAAAAGTAAAACTCAGCTAAAGATAAAAGTGTATTGCATTGTGAAATATGCGGTTCTTCAAAAGAAAACAGTAATAGGCATCTAATCAGTAATAGCGTCATAAGTTAACCTAAATAAATGCCATGATATTTGTCCTGCTGAATATATTGTATTCCAACCTCATGCAATCATATTAAAGGTACAATATGTAATATCAATCAAAACAATAACAAAATACAGACTTTGCATTGAAAGAAAACATCACTATACATATATTATATATATTTCTTAGTTGTGTACTTACATTATCCTAAATGTTTCCACCAACTTTCAAATCCAGAGAAATTTGTAATTTAATTTGAAGACACGGGACGTTTCTTTATGTCGCCCGTCAATGAGGTCATATAATATAGTTGCTCTAAGTTCCAGGGAACCGCCAAACATAACGTGAATAAAGTTATAATATTTTTGACAACACATTACTTTGTCAGTGAACATTTTTTCTGCCGGAGACGCTAGATTGGAAGGTTGTCATTGACGACGATAACAAAACCCATGATCCCACGCAACCTCCCGACGTCGTCCAAGTACATCTTTTGCTATTGTTTTGCTTGAGAGCCCCCTGGTGGCCAAAAATTACATATTGCACGTTTAAGAAGCATATGTTCCGCTTATTATCACCCATAAATTGCGTGGAGTGCTGTTTGATTCGTATAGCGTACTACACGCGTCATGCCCATTGAAACTTTTTGAGCCAAGTGGATTTTCTTTTTAATATCAGTATTTCTGGGCACCTGTTTCCGTGTGTTGTGCACACTGTGCCCCCTTATAAAAATAGGTGCATGACGCTTCCGGACTATTTTTTGGGTGGGCTTTTACGCCTATCTGGGTGCCATCTACAGTAGCTACTGTAGAATACAGCAGGAGAAACGACCCGGAACGAGCCGAAATCATGGCATGTAGGCTATTCATCTTCCTTGACAGCAGAAAGTGAAATATAAAGAACGTTTTGTCTCTAAAGTTTAAAACAATTAAATTTCCAGCGGAAAATGGATAGCCTACTGCAGTTGTGCTTTTTGTCTTCAGTGAAAGCATACAAACGATAGTTTATACTGTTCGAATTCCGATGGTCTCTATACTAATTCAATTTACACGTCTATAATGAAGTGACAGTAGTTTAAATTATTATGTTGTCTCTAAAACAGCTAGACCTACATGTATATTTTACGGTCAAAACGAAGTCTGCTGTACCTATAGCAAATCTTTCATCGTAAGAATAATAATGGGCAAGTGAATACCATGCTTCAATTAATAAAACTATGAGTTTTGTATTCGCTCCCAGTTTTCGGATAATGAAATACTTTAGTATTCGTAACTGCATTTACCTTGTAAGTCTAAGGATTTTTTTAAGGATTAGATCACTATGACTAGCCATACGGAGGAAAAGTAAGGAAAAGCCCGGATGAGTAGGAGAGGATGCGATCAAATGTGCAATAAATAGAAATTTAATTAATGAATATATTATTGTATAAATCTATTTTTTTAAGTTCATAAAATGTGTAGCTCCGCCCCCCGATTTCATCGTCACGATGTTTCACTGTAGACATCGTCCGATGCCAAATTAGTGGACATCGCCCAACCCTACCATATACTGCATCTAATATGTATTTTGGCATTTACAGGGACCACTGGCTACTCAGCTTCTGCAGCGTCTGGAATCAAGGATCACTAACACATTAAATCAACCTTATGTTAATATAGACTACTTCCAGTATGTTGTAAATCTAGAAGCCATTATTCTGACATCTGCATCTACCATTTTAAACACCCCAGCTGAAATTGTGGAGTGTCATATCCCTTCAAAAATTATCCACACAGCTCTTTCCCAAGAGTCCCCGAGATCAAATAGTGTTTGTGCCCTTGTGCAAGGCAGTTGACACTAATTGCTCCTATAGGTTGCTCAGGATCTAGTAAATGGCTCAAATGTGAAGGCAAATTTACATTTGGCTACATTGTAGTAGAGTAATAGCTTAGCATGTACTGTATATCTACAACATTTTGGCTTTACACATCTCTCATATTACCTTGTCTGCCACGCTAAGGGTAATCTCCAGCGCTGAATGTGTTTGAGACCCACTCCTGTTTTCAGGGTTCTGCTCTGATGGATTTCCCAAGATTTCCAGCTGTAATCTCCTGCCACAAAGAAATGCAAAGACACACAAATGTTAGAGCCTCCAGGTTAAGCACAGTGGCAACACAAGCTTTGCCTCTGACCTCCCAACACGCAACATTCCCACTCCCCTGTCTCAGGTCAGTGGATTGTTTCTCCTACCTGAGCCAATGTTGGATACAGGAAGAGACACAGGCCTGGGGCGGAGCAACACTCAGCCTGGTTACCACTGTATTGTACAGGCCTGAGGCAGAGCTACACTCAGTCTGGTTAACATGCTGCTTTGCACATGTCAACTGGAACTGGGAGGTAGGGCATCAGTGTTGGGTAGTAGTAGGAATGCCAGACATTGCTGAGTGTATTGGTGACACCTGTCATTTAGAATGCTGATGGTGATGCTCTGCAATCTTTTTGTTTCCTTGTTAGCCTTGTCCTCTTAGCCAGCCTATATGGAGAAGACACCATAACCTATATCAATTTATTTTGCAATTAATACATTCCACTTAAAATCTTGGGCCTAGTAATCTTTTAGCTTTGCTTCAATATGGCAAACTCATATCAAACTTACAACAGTGCATCACTGCATCCCCAACAACACAAAATGCAAACACCCATATTCAATTAACCTTTCAGAAATTATCATAAAAAATAAACATGTAAACTTGAACTTGTATATACTTTTACCTGTCTTTACCACCTATACACAAATACTTGTTGACTAGATTTCAAGCAAGCCTACTAGTAAAGCTTGTTAACATTGAAGGTTGGTTATTCATGCAGCTAGTTATAAAGTCGTTAACTAGCTAGACGTAGCTTGCTAGTTAACCACACAGAGCACTCCATCAACGCTAACGTTGTCTAGCACTAGAGTTAAGAGCGAATACATGTCGTTAGGCTGTAAGCTAAAGCAATAATGTCTATGAGTTGCAGAAATGTAAATCATTATAAAGTGCTATCAAAATAGTAAAATCGTTTAAAAATGTTGAATAAACACATAATTTACTTTACATGGGATGGTGAGCCTAGGCTAGCTGCTTCAGGTCTGTTCTTATTCTTCTTTTTTGGAGTACTGGCGGATCGCAACCAACTGTTGTGGAGCATACACCGTCATCTACTGTATCGGAGTGTGAGGCCGGTCACGGCCACCCACCCCTATATTCATTTACCCACACCCGTAACCTTGAGAAAGTGCAACAGCCCCTTCACCACCACCCTATCCCCATCAATGCCATCATCTCCGCAGTATACACCAACACATGATCCATCACCCTCTTCCCACTCCTTACTCCAAACTCTGGAACAAACACCATAGCCCCTACCTTAACACTAACCTTGTCCTTTGACCCATCCGTAAACACCCTCAGAAATCCACCATACCCTTCACCAAGAGATCTCTCCACACTACCACCAACACACCCATCACCCCACCCCTTCCTACGCTCCACCAACCTCATATCCACATTCGGCACAGGAAACAGCCACGGGGGAACCCTACCCAACGCTACCGCCGGTCCAACATCCTTCCCCTCCAAACCATAATCCACCACCTTCTGCTCTATCACCCACCCAAATGCGCTCATTTTACCCCCTACACCCCCCAACACCTCCCTACCACCTCCACCACCAGATGTGTTTTTGTGCTCCCCTTCAGCCTCACCCAATACGCCAACGGTAGTTTATCCTGCCTCAATGCCAACGGCATCTCACCCGTCTCCACCTGCACTGCAGCCGTGGGTGTTGACCTACACGTGCCTATGCACAGCCACAGTGCCCGTGCTTGCACCCTGTCCAACACCTCCAACACTGTCCTAGCCGCTGACCCATATATAAAACACCCATAGTCCACAAACGCCCTAATCAGGGCCTGACACACACACGGCAATGCCTGCCTGTCAGCCCCCCAATCAACCTCCACCACTGCTCTCATAAGGTTCAATGCCCTACTACACCTGGCCTCCACATACGCCACATGTTTCCTCCACATCAACCTCTCATCGAACCGCATACCCAAATACCACCACCCACCCTTTATCCTGTCAATACATTTGCAAACCCACATCCACCACCTTCCTATTTGAATACACCATGAAGCAGGACTTCGCCACCGACATCCTACAGCCTCACTTAAACGACCACTCTTCCAACGCAGACACAGCACACTGCATTTTCGCCATCACATACTTGGCCCATTCTCTACCTCAAACTCCATCGACATGCTAGGGAGTCCGGTGTTGTTCTCCACTCCCTCCTCCATCTCACTCCTGGCTGAACTCGGCGCCATGCCAGCCCCAGTCACGACACAGCCGTGCAACTCCGCCAGCACCTGACCACCAGCCTTCACCACCCGTATGCCACTTGTTGACTCCACTTTTCATTCCAATGCCACCTTGAATTCGTGTTCATAGTGAAGCATTCATAGTTGTAGAAGACAGGGTTGTACTCATGAATGTTTAAAGTCATAGTTTCTAGAGTCACACTCACATAAAAACAAAGATGTGATTTTATTAACTCACGTGTGTGAAAACTTAATCTTGCATGCCTAAGTTGACGCAATTTTTTTTCAAAAATACGAATATGAATGCTTCAAGTTGTGCATACGTCTTTTTGGCAGTGATCTTACACCATACAAAAGTACATTTTTCGTTGCACACAGACAATTTCTAAGGTGCAACAGTAACAAAACCAGCAGAACGCTGCCCTCAGAACATTGGTTCGGTGTGTTGTAGTTCTTTCTGGAAGATATTGACGTTGGTACGTACGGCTAGGCCTATGTTTGTAAAGAAGTGTACTTTTAACGAGACATGGCTAGATCACAGTGATTTCCGCTGTTGGTTACAAATGGTACAGCTCCACGTAAAAGGCTGGAGTCACACCAGAGAGGAGAAACACAAGCTAGCCTTCAGCAGACTTGACCAATTTTGTGCCTCACCTCTCACTCACACACTCACACACATCAGATCATCCATGTTAGATAGATAGATAGATACTTACCTCAGGATAATTAGAGTATCTATCTATCATGTATTATCTGATGTGTGTGTGTGTGTGTGTGTGTGTGTGTGTGTGTGTGTGTGTGTGTGTGTGTGTGTGTGTGTGTGTGTGTGTGTTACATGGGTTGTTACATGCGTTGGAGTAGCCTGTTCAATCTCTATTAGGCTAATAATATAGTGTTTTTTAATGTAAATAAATATGAGATGAAATCAACTCTATTTTAATTATAGGCATTTGGCACATTGTTGGGTATGAACGGTTACTAATGTGTTTGCTTCTGTAAATTAATGCTTTTTCAATTACTGAATTCATTGAAATAAAAAGATTTTTCTAGAATTTCTTTGATTTTAATATTTTTTAGTAATGTGTCGTGTAGGTCTTAAATTTCAATCTTTATGGTCTTAAAATGTCTTAAAAAGGTTTTAAATTTTACTTACTAAAATTTGCAAGAACCCTGTAATGAACATGCACCTGTGGAATGGTAGTTAAGACACCAACATCTTACAGACGGTTGGCAACTAAGGTCACAGTTATGAGGATACGAAAGATATATTTCTACTGACTCTGAAAAACACTAAAAGAAAGATGACAAGGGTCCCTGCCCATCTGCATGGATTTGCCTCTGGCTTGCTGCAGATGTGGCCAGGGAAAAAAATTGCAATGTGCGTACTGTGAGACTATCACCCTTTAGACAGTGCTAAAGGGTGATAGGACAGCTGATCTTCCTTGCAGTGGCAGACCACATGTAAAAACACCTGCACAGCATTGGTACATCCAAACACCACACCTGCAGGACGGGTACAGGAAAGCAACAACTGCCCGAGTTACACCAGGTACGCACAATTCGTGCATCAGTAATCAGACTGTCCAAAATAGACAGAGAGATGCTGGACTGAGGGCCTGTAGACCTGTTGTAAGGCAGGTCCTCACCAGGCATCACAAGCAAAAATCACAGGTCACGGTTTTGTCTCTCTAGGGGTGATGGTTGGACTCATGTTTCATCAAAGGAATTAGCATTACAGCGATTGCAGAAAGGTCAGGGAAATGTCTGGTGCCTTGTTGGAAGATTGGGGTACCTTTTAACAGCAAGAACTGACAAATACTGTATGTTGCACTGTGGTCCTTAAAGGGATACTTCACCCTACAGCTATCTGGAGGTGCTAGTAGCTTCTCCCAGACATTTGTAGAACAGTGAGATATGTTTCACCCATGCCTGGCTAGTGTAAGAGCAAGATTTCGTGGGGAATTTTCACACGCTGACGTCACCGCGTGAGTCCAATGGACTTTGGAGATAGGAAAAATGAATATAGGCGTGTATTTGGTCGCGAAAATAAGCATTCCTTTTATACTGATCTGGCTTTCAAACCTACTCATTTAAAGCCTCGGTTGTCCTTGATTTTTTAAGGTATAGCTTGTCTTTCTGGGATGTTTCGATGTTTCAACACTAAACAGACGAGGTGGTATGACTTTTTCATTATGTATAGAACTACAATGCTGGCTTCCTTATTCCAAGCCCCGCCCACCTGGCACTCTGGATTCTGTGAAACAGTTCGTAATTAAAGTCGCTGGTTAAACAATTGCCACTAACCTAGGATTTGCAGAAGAGGAATTTTACAACTTGCTTTTCCTTTCTGAGTGACATCCAACCATACATGTTTGTGCCCGAGTACACCAAAGAACATTTACAACAAATGGAGTTTGATATTCAGCTTCAACAAGGCAGCATGTTCTTCAGATAAGTTGAAACGCAGTTAAATTCTAAATGCCTAAATGCTTCTGTGGTAGTATTTCATCCATGTCTACCGAAGAAAAAAGGACTTGCTTGTAAGGCTTGGACCAAAATTGACTGATGACCGCATATGCGTCACTGAATCACTGAAGTTTTCCAGCACAAATGGAAAGAGACGTAGCAGACAATTAACAGATGAGTAAGTTTATTAAACCTATTTTATGTACCTTGATAATGGAGCACACGTCGTGTCTGCATGGTAATGTTATTGTACTGTATGTGTAGTGTGCCAGCTGTATTTAGTAGCTATAGCTAAGTGGGTAAATTACTATACCTTACTATATAGGCTACTCTTTCTAGTTAAAGGAAAATGGATGGGATCGCATTGCTTTTCAGCCGCTTTCAGGCTGTAATGCCGGTTAATTCAGCACGTAGATCCCTTTCGTAATCTTACTACCTAAAATGCCGACTGCAGACCCTAACTTTTTATAGCCTATTGTAAAGTGTGAAAGATTACTCCTTCTTTTTGGGCTTGCTTGTAATTTCTGCAACCAGGTACAGAACACCAAATGGGCATGATGAATAGAAATTAGACTACTATTTCAAAAACAAATATGTATACTATCTAGCGTCAAGCTGTACAGACGTGTGCTGTTGAATTGCCCATGTTCTGTATAGGGTGTTCAAACGGGGACGGGCACTAAATTCGCTTAGAATTCTGGGAGTTGTGGTAGCTCAAGTTTAAACGGATACAGAAGCACCCCAGTGGATGCGAAAGGAACTGAAATATACTATCGGCTTTTCTCTGATATATTGAAAAAGAACAGACGTGTCAATGCCATAAATCATCTATGGTAACGTTTGTAAATGGTATACTATGAAACTGATTTACTGTGGAACACTCCTTTAATGGAGCTGGTGGCCACAACAGATACTGACTGCCACTTTTGATTCTGACCCTTTCTTTGTTCAGGGACACATTCAATTTATGTTGATCACATGTCTGTGGAACCTGTTCAAATTACTTCTTAGTTGTTGAATGTTTATGTTAAGTTTGCTGAAAAATTACAGCAGTTGAAAGTGAGAGGACATTTCTTTTCTTGCTTAGTTTACATTTAAAGAAATTCTAAAGCATCGATTATGTTTGTGTTTTTTCTCTGTGTGTGTTCATCCTTTGATAGTTTCATGCTCAACATGATTATTCAGAATCCAGATTCCTCCAGCTAATGTTGTGCATCATCACTACACACACACTAGGGGTGGAACGGTACATGTATTCTTATTAAACCGAAATGGTACGGGCATCACGGTTCGGTGCATGAATTTAAATTGAGAATACACGGTATAAAAATAAATTAAACTCACGTGCAACTCAATTAATGTAATACGGAACTACCGTTAGATACACGTGTTGTTTATGGACACCTAATCTGTAGCCCCGCCTTAGCTCTGAAGCGAAGTAGCCGAGTTCCACCTATGTATGCAGTTTTTTGTCAGATCGATTTTTTGTGAATACTTTCCGGATGCATTCTATCTCCTCGCAAAAAACTTAGAGCCCTGGCTTGGCCAACTGTCTGTACTCTTTCTGTTTCACTCTACATTTCTGTCCTCCTTGCTTCTGCTTCCTACTGTACTTTTAAAATGACCAATGGTCATTCCTATTTACCTGAAAGCACCATTTCTGTATCTTATATTTTTATCTTTAGATTCGTAAATAAGGATGGGCACCAATATTTGGTACATTGTTATAATCAACGGAATCTGGTTGGAACATACACTCACCTAAAGTATTATTAGGAACATCCGTTCAATTTCTCCTTAATGCAATGATCTACTCAACCAATCACATGGCAGTTGCTTCAATGCATTTAGGGGTGTGGTCCTGGTCAAGACAATCTCCTGAACTCCAAACTGAATGTCAGAATGGGAAAGAAAGGTGACTTAAGCAATTTTGAGCGTGGCATGGTTGTTGGTCCCAGATGGGCCGGTCTGAGTATTTCACAATCTGCTCAGTTACTGGGATTTTCACACACAACCATTTCTAGGGTTTACAAAGAATGGTGTGAAAAGGGAAAAACATCCAGGTATGCGGAAGTCCTGTGTGTGAAAATGCCTTGATGATGCTAGTGGTCAAAGGAGAATGGGCCGACTGCTTCAAGCTGATAGAAGGGCAACTTTGACTGAAATAACCACACGTTACAACTGAGGTATGCAACAAAGCATTTGTGAAGCCACAACACTCACAACCAGTGGCAGGCTGTGCATTTTACACCTAGGCCTTTACTATCTTCCCAAAATGAAAACGCATTATGATAACCTCACAATGACATTCTAGGGCTATAGGTTATTGTCATGCGGCATATAATGCACCCCATATTCATAGTGAAGATAAGTTTATTCCACTCAATAAAGGTTATTTAACACGAGGCTCAACACCTATGAGACTTACAATACACTAATTGACCCGACACGACTGAAACCATAAGAATGTAACACTATGCATTATTAAACGCACATCCAGGATTACCACGCACACTCAAAGGCACAGCCCACTAAGACCCCAGAATCTGAACTACAGACCTTATATATACGATCTGCACATGCTTCACACCAGTAGTGATCTAAAACTAGCAGTAATAATTAACAAGTATTAACAGGCCTGGCGCTAGGATGAAGTGTGTCTGTTTATCTCCCCCTGCATGAATACAAATACAGTACATGCACTAAGCCCCGTTAAGAACCTTTAAGGCTAGGGATGGGCCGATACCACTTTTTATGGAACGAGTACAAGTACAGAGTATTTCATTTTGGGTACTTGCTGATACGAGTACTGATAGGAGTACTTTTAAGAACTATGCCAGATGTCACATTTATCAAGATAAAATCTGCTATTTCTTAGATGTTGATCAGCCAATTCAAAAAGAAAAGTAAATATTCCTACATATCTAGAAGAACATAATTTACATTGCAGGTCAAGAATGTGTAGTATTTATTCAATGTCAATGGTTTACGTCTCCTTCCCTAAGTGAGAGAAACACGTTTGTAAACGCGAACGCAATAGACTTTTGTGTTAGAATTTGCCCTAACTAAGCATTGCAGAAGTTTTGTGTAAGATGAGAATGTCTGTTTGAAGTGACTTTCTCCAAAACAGGGATAATTACCTAATCACATTATTCTGTTAAGGTATTTTTTTTTTATTATAATCGGTACACAATTAGCTGTAATATCAATGTAATCTATTGAACAAAATATAAATAGGCTACATCGTATTTCTTTTAAGTTATATTTCTTAACACTAGTATGTCAGAACTCAGAAATACCACTATTTTGTTCACCCAGAAGTTTTGCAAAGTACGTACATTTGTCTTTTCTCGCTGAAGGTGGCTTTCAGAGGCTGTCCGGGGCGTTGCTCATGTTGTTTCCTACAGTTACAGTATGCACCGAATTGCATCCTTCATTCTTTCCTGTACTTAAATGTACTGGTATCGGTATCGGCCCATCCCTAGTTAAGGCCCTGCTAGTGAAAATATATAAAAATCCATCAAACTCACCAAAGCTGCTCATTATTTGAAAACGAAGTCCTTTCTCTTTTAAAAAGACTTCTATGACGCGGTTGTACAGCACATCTTTGCTTTAAGTTCCAATAAAAGATCTTGCCCAGTGCTGAGAGTTGATCCTGCCCAGTCCTATATTCGCCACCAAAGCTAATTCTTCACCTCCATCTGCCATTCTGCTAAAAGTAAAAAATCTAACAATCTAAAAATTGAAAGTTTAAAGAAATCGGAGAAGGGAGAGCTAAGCTGGGAGAGCTATGCTAGTTGCTGTTCGGATGGCAAACTTTTGTTTACTTTTTTTTGCAGAACTTTATTGAACTACCCATCCTATCAGCAACAGAAACTATGCTGACGTAAGGCTAGGCCTGCAGAAACGCTTTACTTGGTCAAAGAACAACACACCCAACATGGTAAAGTCGAAATCTGATTGGTTAGAAATATGACAATCTATAACATGGTCCTGATGGGCTTCAACAGCAGACGGTATTCACTCAGAATTCTGAAGGCCCTAGTCTACCCGGAGACAACACAGATGAAAAAATCTTATTGGATAAAAGCTTTCATTTATATGAGCTAAGCTAAAAGCAATGCAACTGAAAAGAATGTACTGTAGCAATGAAATCACCATATAGACTAATTTAAATGAACTTTGTAAAATATATATTATTAAAAAATATATTAAAGAAGTACAAAAATACATTTCTGATTCTGATTATCTTTGGGCCTGCAGAGAAGGCCTTGCAGGCCCTGACGTCCCACCACTGCTCACAACCTTGAGGCGGAAAAATGGAAAAATGTTGCCTGGTCTGATGAGTCTGGATTTCTGTTGAGACATTCAGATGGTAGAGTCAGAATTTGGCATAAACAGAATGAGAACATGGATCCATCATGCCTTGTTACCACTGTGCAGGCTGGTGGTGGTGGTGTAATCGTTTGGGGGGATGTTTTCTTGGCACACTTTAGCCCCCTTAGTGCCAATTGGGCATCGTTTAAATGCCACGGCCTACCTGAGCATTGTTTCTGACCATGTCCATCCCTTAATGGGCACCATGTACCCATTCTCTACTACTTCCAGCAGGATAATGCACCATGTCACAAAGCTTGAATAATTTAAAATTGGTTTCTTGAACATGACAATAAGTTCACTGTACTAAAATGGCCCCCACAGTCACCTGATCTCATTCTCAACCCAATAGAGCATCTTTGTGGTGGAACAGGAGCTTCATGCCCTGGATGTGCATCCCACAAATCTCCATCAACTGCAAGATGCTATCCAATCAATATGAGCCAACATTGCTAAAGAATGTTTTCAGCACCTTGTTGAATCAATGCCATGTAGAATTAAGGCAGTTCTGAAGACGAAAGGGGGTCAAACACAGTATTAGTATGGTGTTCCTAATAATCCTTTAGGTGAGTGTATAACTGGTCAATTGCTTTAATAAAGTGTGATAGGAAACATAAAATTATTTACAAAATATGTGCACTTCGTGTTATAGATAAGTGTTTCCTGCAGCACAATACAACAAAACAATCTTATACTTTGGCTGAGTTGCAAACGTGCAATCAGAATTTAACTATGTGTTATTGTGCGCAATCACCATTGAGGTTGCCATCCAACAGCCCTGCCTTCCGACTAGGCTAAAGCACTATACTGGAGCCAATGCTCTATAAAAAGTGTGTGGTTTGGCTCCGCTTTAATGTTCCTAGCTGTTATTGAAAGTTGCAAGTTAACCAGAGAAAATGAATAAGATGTGAATGCAGCACCAAAAATGATATAGCTAGCACCAGCTAAACGTAGCTGACTTTAACCAAGTTTTATTGCCTCATTTGTCAAAGAAAAAAGAGCCAGTTCAAAAGTTAGAAACACAAAGACACTAGGTACACCATGCACACTGGTGCACTGGCAACAACAAAATGTGCATGCTTTGTTCCACATAAATTGCCTTACATTTTTCTTGTATATTTAATTTGTTTTGTTCCCATCCTTGTTGGCTTAAGTTTGAAGTTAAACTGCAACTGCTACCGAAGACATCAGATTACTACAGCACAATCAGATTCAAGATACAAGTGGGTCTGTGGTATTTGCTCAGTTCACAAGGTTTGGGCAGTATATAGTATAAAACTGTATTATATCGTTAGGTTTCTTCAAGCAAAAAATGACAATGTTTTTTATTTGTTTGATAACCTATCTAATTATAGCTAAATTACTATATTCATTTAGCCTGACGGAAAGTTCCAACCTGATTGTTCACCCAACCCACAATTATTGCACCTATAAAAGTTGGTTATTTATAGTATTAGGAGGCCTTTCCTAGCTATACATCCAATGATTTTATTACTACCACACCATATCTAGTGCTACAGTAGCTCATGCAGGCACGTGCACACATAGACATCAAAGGGGGCTTGAGCACCTGCCCTTTTTATTTCTGGAGAGAAAGTGGCCTTTTTTTCTGGGGTGTTTTTTATTTTTGAAAAATTAATATATATTCCTGTTTGCGCACATCTTCCCTGTCAAACAAATATTTGTATTAAATAGTGTATCTAAATTTCAGGTCAGGAGTTCTGAAGCGCTCCCTCTCTCCCCTCCCCCCCATCTGCACATATCACACCTGCCATACAGGCAGCAGCGGCCTCTCACAGCAGTATTTTTCGTCGCTTGTGTTGAGGTTAGTGGCGATGAACAAAAGGTTAAACTACCAGTGCCTCGATACTGCTGATTAAGTATCACACAGGTAGCACAGGTAGCACTATAAGACAAATATAGTTAACCTGTGCCTAGCTAGCATACATTTTTTCGGTAACTTGTACTTTTTATAGTACATTTACAGATGGGTACTTTTACTCTTACTCAAGTAAATTTCTAGTGAAAAAACTGTACTTTTACTTCGCTACATTCGGTGGCATTCCACCGCTACTGTCAAATGGAAAGTTAATGACTTGTTCGCAGGTCTCGCAAATCATTGGAGAGGCTGCTTCGTGAGAGGTGGCTACGCATCAATCACCCGCTTATATTTAGTGCGCGTTTAGTTTAAACATTGGAGAGGCTGCTTCGCGAGAGGTGGCTACGCATCAATCACCCGCTTGTATTTAGGACGCGTTTGGTTGGAAGGTGGTGGCCAAGGCAGAGGAATGTGTGCGAGCTATTGGAAGCAGATCACCCGTGGCCTCAAGTTCAGTCTATGTTTTCACTCCAAGACGTCAAAAAGAATAGTTCATAATCATGATGCATGCTGTGTGCACCAAAACGAACTGACATCTCAACATACAAGAATTCCAGCTCCAACCTGAAAAAAATTGTAGCGGTAAGTGTCACAATGATGCCTATATTTGAACACTATTAACGGTAATTTAGTAACTTTGGGCACTTTTCCCTTATTGTAATATTAATTCACACACTGTCCCAAGTGTTTTTCCTCATATTCGCTCTTGTGCAAGCAATGACAAATCTTGTGAAACACACGTTCACAAACAAACGTGCATTTTCATATCCTTTTTTTCAGAAAACCTAAACAAATTGAATAGCCTACTGTGACGTCTTGCATTTAAACACAAATCGGACAGACACCCAGTGGCGGTTCTACATTGAATCACACCCCAGGCGAGACCCCATTCAAGCGCATCCCCCCCGACAGAGGGCCATCCTCAGCAGTGGGGCTAGTCAAAGTCAAAGTCAAAGTTGTTTTATTTATCATATGCATTGAATAACATACATCATCCTATGCAGAGAAATTCTTTTGACATGGCTCGGCGATTCTATGCAGTGGGCTTAAAAACAAGAAATACAACAATATAAGAATTTTAAAATAATAATGACAATAGTAATAATAATAATATAATAAAACGCTATGTACTGAGCAGTGGTATGGAAAATGTACAACGGTAGAAGTAGTAAATATTTATAAAATTGGCATGGAAAATTGCTTTTAAACGTGCATTTGAATTCTGCTACATCAGATGTAGAGAGCATAAAGTGACCAGAGAGTGTTAGTGCTCAACAGACGATTTGCGATCAGCGTCTGTGTTCCATGTTGAGCAGCCGAATGGCCTGTGGGAAGAAACAGTTTTTAAGTCTGGTGGTCCGTGCCCTGCTGCTCCGGTAACGTCTACCAGACGGCAGTAGTGAGAAGAGATCACGGCCTGGGTGGCTGTGGTCTTTGACGATGTTCTTTGTTTTCCTAAGGCATCGCTTATGGTAGATGCCTTGCACGGAGGGGAGGCAGCAGCCAATGATGCGCTTCGCTGACTTCACCACCCTCTGAAGGGCCTTACGATCAGCAGCGGAGCAGCTGCCGTACCAGGCTGTAATGCAGCCTGAGAGGATGCTCTCAATGGTGCACCTGTAGAAGTTTGTTAAAATC
>JACXGM010012750.1:0-23698 GCA_016801145.1 Umbra pygmaea
AACACTATAGATGACCAGGTGCAGGCAGAAGCTAAAGCTTATTGTGCCCTTAACTTTAGTATCATAAATGCAACTCATTAATAACAACATCTGTTCATAAAATTAACATGAACACTATAGATGACCAGGTGCAGGCAGAAGCTAAAGCTTATTGTGCCCTTAACTTTAGTATCATAAATGCAACTCATTAATAACAACATCTGTTCATAATATTAACATAAACACTATAGATGACCAGGTGCAGGCAGAAGCTAAAGCTTATTGTGCCTCCCCTTAACTTTAGAATCATAAATGCAACTCATTAATAACAACATCTGTTCATAATATTAACATTAACACATTAGTGGACCATTGTCCACTCCAGAAACAAGCCTATTTAATTCATTTTCATTCTATTAAATATTTTTCCAATGTTATTCTCTTGTAAATATTTTTAAACTGAAAAATAGACGTGGCTTGTTTTAACTCATTACAGCAACTTTTCCACAATTTAACTCCTTTATTTGATAAACAGTGTTCTCTTAATGTAGAATGTACTTGTGGTTGGTTAAATATACATAGTCCTCTGAGGTTATATTTACTTTCTCGCTGGGTAAATAATAATTGCAAGCATTTAGGAGTTTTATTATGTTTGACTTGGTAAATAAACTTTACCGTGTACAAATCAACTAAGTCATAAAACTTAAACATTTTTGATTTATGAAACAGTAAATTACTTGGTGAATTGTAAGGTGAATAGTTAATTAATCTGATATCCTTCTTTTGTAACAGGAACATTGGATTGGTTCTGGTTTTATATGTATTTCCCCATATTTCAATACCATATGTTAAGTATGGTGTGACAGGTGAACCATAAAGTAAATGTAATGCATTTTTGTTCAAAATATATTGCAACTTATACAAAATTGCAATCGTTTTTGATACTTTCTTCTGAACGTTAAAAATATGCGGTTTCCATGTCAATTTACAATTAATAATTACTCCAAGAAATTTTATATGATTTACTCTTTCTATTTCATTTTCATTAATAGTAATCCTGATCTCATTATTTATCTCTTTATTACTAAATACCATAAATTTTGTTTTATTTAAATTTAGTGACAATTTATTAAAATCAAACCAATTCTTTAGTTTATATAATTCTTTCTCTACCACCAACACAAGCTCTGTAAGATTTGGGCCAGAAAAATAAATTGTTGTATCATCTGCGAAAAGAATAAAATTTAACACATCCGACACTTTACAAATATCGTTTATATATAACAAAAATAACTTGGGGCCCAAAACAGAGCCTTGCGGAACGACACAATTAATTCTCTGAAAGCAGGACGCAACTCCATTTAAATTAACATATTGAAAACGGTCTGTTAAATAATTTTCTAACCAAGAATATACATTTCCCCTAAATCCATATTTTTCCAGTTTGTATAATAATATTCTGTGATCGATGGTATCAAAAGCTTTCTGTAAATCCAAAAAAACTCTATATGCAATTTGTTATCTACTGATTGTGATATGTTTTCTACCATTTTAACAACTGCCATTGTTGTTGACCTATGAGCTCTGAAACCAAACTGATATTCATTCATTATATTATTTACTTCAACATAGCTATCTAATCTTTTAACAAATAATTTCTCTAATATTTTTTAAAATTGTGACAACAGAGAAATAGGTCGATAATTACAAAACAGATGTTTGTCGCCCCCTTTATACAATGGGAGAACTTTTTATATTTTCATTTGAGTTGGGAATATACCAGTTTTAAAAGATTGATTACAAATATATGTAAATGGATAAATAACATTTCCAATAATATTTTTAACCATAAACATATCAAACCCATCATTATCAATTGACTTTTTATTCTTGCAGTCTTTCACTATTTTCAATATTTATTCTTCATTAGTTGGGTTTAAAAAATGTGAATTTGGACTTTCATATGTAACCCCAATTTCCATTCCATTGTTTGGAATGGGTACAATTTTCTTTGCTAAATTATTACCTATATTTACAAAAAATCATTACTCTGTAACTATTTCCTCTGTACGACTTATTGTATAGTCTTTATTAAAGTAATTAACACTGTCCGTATTGCTGTATTTTTTATGTATTAAATCATTTAGTACCTTTCATGTTCCCTGGATATTTTGTCGATGTTGTATCAACAATTTTTAGTAGTAATCTTTCTTACTATTTCTAATTATATTAACTAGTTTATTCTTATATGTTTTACATTTGCTATCAGCATCTTGAGTTCTGGAATGTATACATTTCCTATATAATATTTTTTTCTTCTTGCAAGACTTTATAAATCCTTTAGTAAACCACGGTTTCTACATATTACATTTATATGTTTACGGAGCCCCTAAGGGGACATGAGCAAAAAAATCTAAAGTCTAGTTTCATATGCTCACGTGAAACTTTCATGTGCTCACCCGAAACTTTCATGTGCTCACGCGAAACCTTCATGTGCAGAATTTTTTTTTAAAGTTTAGTTTCATGTGCTCACGCGAAACCTTCATGTGCTCACGCGAAACCTTCATGTGCTCACGCGAAACCTTCATGTGCAGATTTTTTTTTAAAGTTTAGTTTTATGTGCGCACGCAAAACGTTCATGTGCGCACATGAAACTTTCGCATGCGCACATGAAACTTTCTCGTGCACACATGAAACTTTCGTGTGCGCACATGAAACTTTCGAGTGCGCACATGAAACTTTCGCGTGCGCACATGAAACTTTCGAGTGCGCACATGAAACTTTCGAGTGCGCACATGAAACTTTCGCGTGCGCACATGAAACTTTCGCGTGCGCACATGAAACTTTCGCGTGCGCACATGAAACTTTCGCGTGCGCACATGAAACTTTCGCCTGCGCACATGAAACTTTCGCGTGCGCACATGAAACTTTCGTGTGCGCACATGGAAGTCTGTTGTGTGAGCGCGCAAAACTTTTCTGTGAGCACATGAAAGCCGTATATTGATGTAGCCTGGGCCATACAGGAGACAGTGACAACTAGAGAAATGACTACAGTGCAGAAGTTAGTTGCACTATATTTTTAACTAGGTCTTAATTATAAGGACATTGCTGCTTTTCTTGCAAGTTGTCACCATTATATTGTTTCAATACGACATTTAAAACAGATTTTAACAGCCTGATCTCTTAGAAATCCGTGAAACTGCCACGGAGTATGAACCTCCGAATCCGTGACAGTTCCACGGAATGGCCGAAAATTCTGTGAAATTAACACGGATCAAAATCCGTGGCAGTTTCACGGAAAAGTCCGCGATTGGCACACAGTGAGACCTTGCTGTTAACTCGATGTAAGCCTTTCCCAAACCCGTAACCTAACCTTAACCACTCAGAAAACTTGCTGTTAATTCAATGTAAGCCTTTCCCAAACCTCTTACCTAACCTTAACCACTCAGAAACGTTGCTGTTAATTCGATGTAAGCCTTTCCCAAACCCCTAACCTAACCTTAACCACTTAGAAACCTTGCTGTTAACTCGATGTAACTTGTATTATGTCGTAATTTATTGTTTGTAACCATGGTTATAGTGAGTAAAAAAAAGAAAAAAAGCACATTTGCAACATATCTGCATCACGTTGGTATAGAAAACAGAATATATGCAAAGTGTCCACATGGATTCGAACTCGCAACCTTTGGTATGTGAGTCGCATGTTTATACGCCCATCCACCATCCCCAACCTACCAACCTGCAAAATCTACGCTATTTACACTCTGCTACGTCATGCTTCGATTCTGTGAAACTGCCACGGATTTAGAAGTTAAGGATCTGTGATTATTCCACGGAATATTCAGCCATTCCGTGAACCTGCCACGGAATTTGAAGTTAAGTATCCGTGGTAGTCTCATAGATTTCTGAGAGATCACGTTGGATTTTAAAGTCTTGTGAGCTTGCAAAAGTAGGCTATTGCTAAGTCTAAATGTAACAGTAGCTAGATGAAGTATTGCCAATAGGCTAAAGTTAACATTGAACAAAAGCATATAATGAATTCAAAGCGAAATAATTATACCTTATCATCTTTCAGTTTAATTATCATATTGTCTGGTATATTTTGACTTTTAAGGAACGTTTCCAATTCATCTTTTGCCGGCATCCTTTCTAACCAAAGTTGTCGCTTTGTCTGCTTACATGAAAACAAATCTAAAGTTTAGTTTCATGTGCTCACGCGAAAATTTCATGTGCGCACGCGAAAGTTTCATGTGCGCACGCGAAAGTTTCATGTGCGCACGCGAAAGTTTCATGTGCGCACGCGAAAGTTTCATGTGCGCACGCGAAAGTTTCATGTGCGCACGCGAAAGTTTCATGTGCGCACGCGAAAGTTTCATGTGCGCACGCGAAAGTTTCATGTGCGCACGCGAAAGTTTCATGTGCGCACATGAAACTAAACTTTTAAAAAAAATTCAGCACATGAAAGTTTTGCGTGAGCACATGAAACTAAACAAAAAAAAATTCAGCACATGAAGGTTTCGCGTGAGCACATGAAAGTTTTGCGTGAGCACGTGAAAGTTTTGCGTGAGCACGTGAAAGTTTTGCGTGAGCACATGAAAGTTTTGCGTGAGCACATGAAAGTTTCGCGTGAGCACATGAAACTAAACTTTTGATTTTTTTTTGCTCATGTCCCCTTAGGGGCTCCGTAAATTTCTACTAATCTCTCCAAAAAAATACCATAAGCTTCATTTGGATTTTCATAACTATAAATCTCATCCCAGTTACACTTATTTAATTTCATTTGCAGTGTTTCAATTGCTTAAAGATGTTCTATGTCTCACTGTTCTTGAATATATGGTTGGACCTAGTGGTGGTTTAAACACATTTTGAAAACATGCAAAGACAGGCAGGTGGTCACTAATATCAGTTATTTGAATACCTCCATCAATTTTACCAACGTCATTTGAAAATATATTATCAATTAATGTTGCTGATACTGTTGTTATTCTTGTTGGCTTTGCTATTACTGGAAATAATGTGCTATTATAAAAGGCATTAATAAATTCTGTGGTCTTCTCATGTCCCCCTGGATTAAGCAGGTCAACATTAAAGTCACCGCAGACAATATTTGTCTTATTTCCATTTGAATTGAACATGTTCCCTACAAATTCATTAAAAATATCCAATGATGAACCAGGTGTTCTATATATACAACAAACAATTATATTCTTTTGTTTTTCCATACGAATCTCAACAGAAACACATTCTAATATATTTTCAATAGTAATTGACCTACTAGCCATTATATTACATTGCAGACGTGAGTCCACATAAAGAGCAACTCCACCTCCTCTCCTATCTTTTCTATTCATTACAAACATTTGATATCCCTCTAATTCTACCTCTGCTAATTTATCTTCGTCCAACCATGTTTCAGAAACAGCTACAACACTAAATTTTGGAAACAGGTTTAAAAAGTCTTTGGTTTTTGAAAAGTTACTCCACAAACTTCTACTATTTAAATGTATTACAGAAAAGGCATGTTTCATATTTACTCTTCTCTTAAACTGTTCTTCCGTATAATAGTGACAATTTGGCTGACTACACAGATATTTGTCCGGATCAATATCTCTTTCAACGTCATACTTACTATAATTTATATCATCTATCTCAACACCTAGATGTAATATATTGTCATCGTCAATATTACATACTGCCATTTATAAAAAATAGACTAATGTAACAAAAACAAACATAAACTAAACTAAAGATCTACAAGTCTGTACAATAGTCCTCATGTCCAGTAACAAAAGAAGTAAATCTTCATAAAGTTCATCACCCATTTTTGCTAAGAAAATTGCAATCTTCTTATCCTAAAAAGTGGTCTGATCGACGGTATTGAATAGGTCTTTCATACAGTTTTCAATTAGAGTTACTTGACCTGGTCCAAGTCTTTTGTTTCCCTTACCATGATCACCTTTGATTCTTCTGGCAACCCATTTGTACGGACAAAAACATGACCATTTCTGGTCCATGTCGCCTGTATCTTCTTTTTTTTCCACAAACTCCTCGCTTGTCTTGCAATATCTGTGTTCTTTCTGTTAAGGTGTTCGTTGATGTACACTCCACTTCTCCTTAGCTTGCATGCTTGTCGCAGTAAGTCATCCTTGCACTTTCTGTTCGCAAAGCAAAATACTATCGCCGGAATGGCAGGCTTTTGCTTACTGAAAAGCAGGTGACAACCCGATATATCCTTCGTGTCAATGATGATGTCCTTTTTTGCAAGAAAAGATTCCACTTGTTGCTCCAGTGTTTGCAGCTCCTCTACCGGTGCGTTTTCCCCCTCCATAGTGCGCCCGGTGCCAGCTGCAGCTACTCGGGCATAACTTCGGTGCTTTGTTTCCAATCCATTAATGATTACTTTGTCTACTCGCATACACTGTTCTAGGTCATCAATTCTTCTCTCTAGCCCATTTATGACCTCACCCTTCTCTGAAAGAAGTACTTTTAGATTTTTCACTTCATCCAACAGTGTCACTATCTTAGCTTGCTGCTGCGTCAGGGTGAAGATGTCTTTAGACATTAAATTTAACAATTTCTTAAGTTCTTCCAACTCATGGTTTACTTCCACTTGTGGATCTATTCTCTTAGGTGGCATGTTTGATCGAGTTGAACATCAATAAATGACAATTTTAGATCAATTTACTTCATCAGTTTGCTTCTCCAGGTTCACCAGCCTGTAGCGTGACCATATTCATCAAATAGTCTGTGTCATGGTTGCAAGTATTTTTTATGTGGGGTGCCTTTGTTTTTCTAGTCTCAGCACATGCTATTTAAAAGTTCTGTTTATGGCCCTGCTCAAACCAGTGGTTCCCAAATTTCTCCACAAAGACTGAGGGACAAATTTACTAACACTAGCACAGTTAGCGCTGCGTCTGTTTATGCGAGTTCGGTAATAGCGCACAATGCTTCCACATTTAGCGTAGTATTTATCAAACCCGATACCCATTACGCAATCAGCGCATACTCCACCCTTCATTAGCGCACCTCTAAAAGAGCAAACAATGGGCCCGTATATATCTATCATGGAGCTCCCTACGGGAAAAAGAAAGCGCAAGCTTAAATTTAGTGAAGAAGAAATGTACATCTTAGTGCATGAAGTAACAGCAAATCTGATATATATATATTACAGGGCAGAACATCCACACCCTCGGAAAAACATCCAATTTGGATTGCCATAACAAGTTAAATCAACTCGTTATCATCTACACGGAGAGATCTGGAGGAGGTAAAAAGAGGAAAACCGGTTCAGGTTCACCAGAAATAGACACGCTAACTAGGTGGTGCAGCAAATACACGTTGCCGAACACGTGGAAGGTGTGGACGGCATAGATACTGCAGAGATCTATGTAGAAAATGAAGGTATGCGTGGTTTGTAATGATACTGTTGTGTTGGCGTTTGGCATCTATGCATTTTTTTAGCCTATATCATTGATATGTAAAGCCAACCGATGTGTTTAAGTAATTAAAGAGTGTTATATAGGTCAATAATCGCAAAATTGCTTATCAAAAATGGAACAGATGGAGGCATTTGGCTTTTTTTGTGCCAAGTGTATTTGATGCTATGTTTAAATGTTGTTGCTGTCACTGCTGCCATTGATGTAGCTATATTTGAACACACAGGAAAACGCGCTTGCTGGTTAGACTTGCTTTTAAGAGGCGGAAAATTCCCCCCGCAGAATAGAGGCGCGCTTTTACTGGCAGTCTTTGTAAATACCACGGAATATATAATTAGGCGCACTTTACGCGTATCTTCCCAGCTTTTTGGGTGGAACTCCCACTTTCCCCATGACCCTTTGAAAGTGCAACTTGTCTCTTGTTGCTCATATGGCAGGCAATCTACGATTTTACCCAAGTGCGCTTGGTTTGTAAATAGCCTGCATCGGTTACGTCTGTCTTTGCGACCAATTTGTGCCTGGAAACAGGCGTAAACGGCTTGATAAATCTAGCCCTGTGTCCGTACTTTTATGGGGCAAAACTTTAGTTAATGATTAATCTCCAGAAAAGGGCTTTTGGGCCAACCTGATGGACTCTACATAACCTGCATTTATTACATTCATCATTCAACTGGAATATTTGTTTGTAGAAGCCTGGAAGAAGCACATCTGCCATTTAATATTATCCATCGACAGATGTGACTATTTTACTTGTACATTTAATTTGTGTAATTAAAGTACATGTAGGACTTCAATTTTACTGGAGTAGGGTTTTAGTACAGCATCGCTACTTCAACTCAGATTTCTTTGCACTAAGATTGAAGCTGGGGTGCTTCACAGTTTATCATAAAAACGTACAACTATAGAAATATTTTAGGCTTAGCTGATAAATGCATGGCTATACACTCCTGAGCATACCCCTCATCCAACAACATAGAGTGATCAGTATAAAAGCAAAATGAAACAAATTAACAATATGGTACCCCGCATTGTGTTATTGTAGACTGTCATTTATTAAAAGCTAAGTTAAAGAGGTAGGATTTTAGTTGGGATTTAAAAATGTCTATGGTTTGAGCGGGGAAGACTGTTCCACAGCTTAGGAGCCACAACTGAAAAAGCTCGGTCACCTCTTGACTTCATTTTAGAAGAGCATGACTTCACAGCAGGTCTTTATTGATTAAAAGAGATCTTAAAACATGAATGCAAAGGAATTCAGATACAACAATCACCTAGCTAATAGTTATAATACATTGACAACCACCCATCTGACTCTAGATTGACGGTAATTGTAAATCTGCTTACCCATGGGCAGGTGCATCACTATGTAGCAAAAAACATCATTAATGCATAGGCAATCGATGTATGATAATGCTGGTATATACAGTCCTAAGTCCTATTACAAGACTGGCTGGTGGGTAAAGGTTCTTGACTGTGGCATTGACAATCGATGTTGCTATACAGTGGGGAGTAGCAACATGCTAGTTCACTGACAAGCTTTGTAAAGAACTTTGAAATAGTTTGTTTACAATGATGGGGTTACCTGTTTGGAAAGTGTCTATTTGTCAGTAACGTTTTGAAATTAGCACTTCGCCAGCAAGCACAGTTCTGCTCAAGTTTGCTTACTAACAGCATATAAACTGGCTGACAAACAACTCATAAATAACTTTCCAGTGGTGAGCGACAGAGGTGACACAGGCGGCACCCCCTAGCGTTCTGGCGGTGAAATGCACCACATTGCAACCCCTTTAGCATTCTGGGGGTGAAATGCAACGCGTTGCAAAGAAAGACGTTCACTTGAGACGCAGACCTTCCAAAGGTCATGACGCCGTCAGAGTGCTGCCATAGCCACGGCGTGGAGTTGACGCAGAAGCATAAAAATGCCATAATGTAACAGTTTGACAAGCGACAATATGTTTTTATCAAGGCCACACGAAAAGTATGTAACAAAGATACTACAGTATTTATACATGCAATCTACAAAGTAGTCGCACTTTTATAACTATAAATTGATGTGATTATAAAAGTACATGCAGACAATAATAACTGTTAGAACTGATTTATTTTTTTATTTTTATTAAGTAGAATTAATTAAATTGACTATTCCAGGGAAGGTGCAGTTCGTTAAATTGAATGGACTGGAGGAACGGACTGTCAGACCACCCTGTGACTGGCAGGGTTGGACTTCATTGCAACAAGCCTGGGTGAGGCTCCTGAAAGGATGTGGCTCCAGGTTCTGCGGTCATTCATAGATGGAGACCAGTAATGACGAACACTGGCCTCATTTCTGTGACCAGTCACTGCCATCACCTCTTGTGTCTCCTTGCCTGCTGTTGTAAGTAAATGCACTGCTGTTGACCTCACTGAATGTTTTGTATAGTTTTGACACGGACCTGAAAATACATGAAGCATAATTTGTTTCATAAATTGTCCACAGTTAAAAATAAAATTGTCCCAAATGCTGCCTGCCTTCTTACCAGCCTCCTTGCTGATCCTGGTCATCATGCTGGACAGGAAGTTGACCCCCCATTGGCTCCAAGGAGTACCAGATGTTTCAACCTCATTTCCAGCTTTGTGCTTTGGGTGCATATAGAATGCTGGAGACCCAGGAGGTAGTCTGGCTGCATAGCATTTGAAAGATGCAACAGAACAATTGGGCTCTCCAGGTGTGGCATACATGAAACCCCTCTGCAGCTCTTTGTCAACCTCGCTGTTGGAGTAATGATTTTTGGTTGCCTCGTTCAAGCACAGGGACACATTCCAAATTGTTCTCATCTTCCTTGATGACAAATTAATGGGGTTTTAGGTCCCTCAGGCGTTCTCTAGCCCGCCTTGCCTTAGTGAGTTGGATGTCTAGCCACACTTTGCGCACCAGACCTGTTGCTGTCATTGGAGAGAGGACTGGTGATGCCTTCAGCTTCTGCAGGTCTGCTGGGGAAATGGCTGGATGATGTTGTGACTTGTCCTTCTGATTCTGCCTGTAAGCTTTCAGCACTGATGTGAACACATTGTTTGATGACTTAAAGCTTGTGTTGGGTATAATATTAATAGTGTTTTTACTCCCCAGTGTAGGTGAGTTCAGATGCCTGTTCAGCCCACATAGCTGCTGATGGTTAATTGGTCACCTCTAAGCTTTTAGCTCTGATGTGAACACATTGTTTGATGACTTAAAGCTTGTGTTGGGTATTATATTAATAGTGTTTTTACTCCCCAGTGTAGGTGAGTTTAGATGCCTGTTCAGGCCACATAGCTGCTGATGGCATATTGGTCACCTGTAGATGTCCTCACCTCTGCATAGAACCAGCGGGGTGTTTCATTAATCTTCTTGTCTTGATTAGTTTCCCAATTTAATGTTATACCAGAGTGCAATGCCCAGTCATTAAAGACTGTCAATGCCCAACTAGTGACTTGTTTGTGTTTTTCTCTTTCTTTTCACTTTCTATCTGGTCCAGTTCAGGCGGTGCTAGCCTCACATATCTGGTCTTTGTACTTTCATCTTCTAGGATTTTCCAGGATATTTCAGGAGTAAGTCCTTCGTATAAATCAAAATTAACTTTAAAATTGTCAATTTCTTAGTATTTAACTGTTGCTATTTGAATTTGTTCAGTCAAGTCTGTGAATAAAATAAATTTACCGCTATTAACATGTACCTCACTCAGATTTATACATTTCATGCTTTAGTTGCTATAGACATCCCAGACGTTGGTTCTGTTGCCATGCTGGCTATCAATGTTAATCCCTTGTGTATGCAAGCCAACTAACAACGCTATCAGTGTGTATAACAATAGCTAGCAGTCACTTCATTTTGAAAAAGCACTATATTGCAAAATGAATTACATTAATTAAATTATGTGGCTGGGTAGAATGTCTACATCTGTGACAATGTTGTTGTGGTGAGTGAATGTTAAAATCATTTTTATTTAGTTGATAATCTTATTGGGAAGTTTGGTGTTAAAATGTGAAGTGAGAGAAAATTGTCCGCCATGTTTTTTATTTTGTTCAGCTCCTCAGGGGAGCATAGTGATACCTTTTGATTACATACTACAGAACTTGAGTGATAAGGCAAAATTCTACAGTGCGGATATCAGGGAATTGTCATTGGCTTGGAATGCAATTTTAGCCAATACAATTTTTTATATCTCCGGACACGTTATATACGTTTTACTTGAGGTGAACATGTTTTCAACTTTACAATAAGGCAAACAAAGAGCATTAATAACTGGTTAATTATGGTTAAGTTATGCTTATTCAGCACTATTAAGCATTTATCAAGTGTTTCTTAAGGTGTATATGTTTTCAACTTTACAATAAGGCAAACAAAGAGCATCAATAACTGATTATTATGGTTAAGTAATGGTTATTCAGCACTATTAAGCATTTATCAAGTGTTACTTAAGGTGTACATGTTTACAACTTTACAATAAGGCAAACAAAGAGGATTAATAACTGGTTAAGTAATGCTTAATCAGCACCAATTAGTATTTATAGAGTGATGCATAAAGTGTATATGTTTTCACCATTACAATAAGGCAAAAAATGAACATTCATCAATGGCCAATTATGGTTAAGTAATGTATAGCATATAAAACAATCTATTTTGGTTGTGCTTTACATTAACGTCTACATGAAGATAAAAGAACAAACAAACCTCTACATGAAAGACTATGGACTCTTTCCACTGATCTTACCGTTTACTGCAAGTAAGTAATATGTTGGAATTTTAGAGAACATAAGTGGAAAATAACCCTTAAATAATCAATAATGTTTTTCATAAGCAAATAGCTAAGCTGTGAACATCAAGACATACACGTTATCTCACATATTTATCAAACATTCATTAACAAAATAGGTTTGTTAACAGTTACATAATACTTAATTATCGGAATAACTATTGTTAATAGCATGTTAAAAACCATTCAACAATGAATCAATGAATACCTTAGTTTACATGAACATCGTTAGTAAACGGAAAATTGACACTTTATAACTGTTATTAAGAATTAGTTATTGCTTATTTTTACATTAACTAATGTTGAAATATACACTTTAGTTAATTGTTCATAACATTACTTAATGCATTTTACTGCATTATTTAATGTTAAAATAATGTAAAAATGAATACCCCAGTTAATGTTAACACCATTAGTAAATGATAATTTGACACCTTAGTTAACTGTTATTAATATTAGTTAATGTTTTCTGCTACATTAACTAATGTTAAAATAGACAACTTGGTTAACTGTAATTAACAGTTAGTTAATGCTTATTACTGCATTTATTGTTGTTAAAGTAATGCATTAATTAATACCAACAACAACATCCTTAGTTAAGGATAATTAAGCACCTTAGTTAAGGGTTATTAACTGTTAGTAAGTGCTTATTAATGCATTAACTAATGTTATTTAATGTACCCTTATTATAAAGTGTTACCGAAATTTGAATTTAGAAATTCTACAGTACACCGGTTTTCTGTCAGGGGCGTTTCTACTAGTTGGCAAATACTGGTACTGTGAGCCTCTGAGCTTTTCAAGTTGTTCAGTCTGCCCATCGCTAGCAATGGATTCACAGAAATAACAAATGTGTCCTAAAATATGGGCGATTTTTTTTTCATATCATCAATGAGATATTTTTTCATATAGTTAGCTACTATATGAAAACCGTTGTTGGAGTTTTCATGTAAATGCAGCTCTATTCATAGCGTTCAACGTGTTGAATCATTTGCTCCCCGAGAGCGCAATCATTACAATATTGTTTCTAATAGATTTCATCATGTCTTGGTCCACAGTCAGCACAGAAATTCAAACTGCAAACGTAATGAATGATCATTATTCTGTGCATATCCCTACAATCTTACACACGGCTGAGCTGTGTGGTACATTGATTGTTCACAAATATAGATGATTATTCATAAAAGTAGCGTTGTGACGTATGACAAGAGATGAACTGTAGTTCACAAAGCGATCTCTCTTACTGTAAGTCATGGGAAAAAGTTCTGGGGATGTTTTTAACCTATGACTTTATTTAAATGTTTCTTTGGTTAAAAAGCTCTTAATCCAGTTAACAACACATACAATTCAACAACATATACACTTCAACAATCAACATAAACATACATTCCATTTTAAATGCTCTACATGAACCAGTTAGAGCACTGAGGACTTACCAACTGTGAGCTCTATGGTGTCTTTCTGATCTCTGTCTAGTGATGGAACATACCAACTGTAGTTTCCAGCATCAGTCAATTTTATACTGGTCAGTTACACTTCAACATTCAACATAAACATACATTCCATTTTAAATGCTCTACATGAACCAGTTAGAACACTGAGGACTTACCAACTGTGAGCTCTATGGTGGCTTTCTGATCTCTGTCCAGTGATGGAACATAACAGCTGTAGTTTCCAGCATCAGTCAATTTTATAATGGTCAGTTTTAAAGAGATATTTCCATTATTCAGTTCTTCTTTAAACAGAGACGTCCTTCCACTATAGGATGGATTCTGATCATCATTGGAGTCACGACCATCTCGATAATAGTGCACATCTTTCAGGTTCATGTCTGGTCTGAGCCAGTTCACTGATTGGTCCTTAGCACTCGTCATGGGATTCAGGGAACAGGGAAGGATGACATCATCACCAACTAAGGCAATGACTGGTTCAGTCTGGCCAACAACCTGAACTGAGAGAGAAAGATTAAAGATTAGATCACATTATGGGTATGGATCAGTCTGTCCAACAACCTGATCTGAGAGAGAAAGATCCAGGTCACATGATTGAACTCTGACTCAACAACCTGAACTGAGAGAGAAAGACCCAGGTCACATGATTGAACTCTGGCTCAACAACCTGAACTGAGAGAGAAAGATCCAGGTCACATAATTGAACTCTGGCCAACAACCTGAACTGAGAGAGAAAGACCCAGGTCACATGATTGAACTCTGACTCAACAACTTGAACTGAGAGAGAAAGACCCAGGTCACATGATTGAACTCTGGCTCAACAACCTGAACTGAGAGAGAAAGATCCAGGTCACATGTTTGAACTCTGGCCAACAACCTGAACTGAGAGAGAAAGACCCAGGTCACATGATTGAACTCTGGCTCAACAACCTGAACTGAGAGAGAAAGACCCAGGTCACATGATTGAACTCTGGCCAACAAACTGAACTGAGAGAGAAAGACCCAGGTCACATGATTGAACTCTGGACATAGGAGATTATCCGCCCCCTCATGAGGAGCATGCCCAGGCATTGTAGGGAGGTCATACGGGCACGTGGAGGCCACACACACTACTGAGCCTCATTTTGACTTGTTTTATTAAGGACATAACATCAAAGTTGGATCAGCCTGTAGTGTGGTTTTCCACTTTGATTTTGAGTGTGACTCCATATCCAGACCTCCATGGGTTGATAAATTTGATTTCCATTGATAGTTTTTGTGTGAATTTCTTAATAACACATTCAAGTAAAGACGAAAGTATTTCATACAATTAGTTCATTCATTCAGATCTAGGATGTGTTATCTTAGTGTTCCCCTTATATTTTGAGCAGTGTAGATTAGTTATACATGACTTAAAATAAATAAGTAAAAAAAGAATTTAAAAGTTAAAAAATAAATATAAATAAATGTATATAAATAAAGAAATATCTCTATCCATCGACATACAGGCCTAATTTGCCTTTTACTTGTGGCTATTTAGGAATTTAATTGACACTGAGATGAATGAGTTTTTGAAACGGTTAAGTCTGCAGCAAAGAACTCTCAACCGCCTACTTGATGGCAGCATCTCATATTCTGCATACAGAATGTGAGACGTGTCGCTAATAATTCTATTTACTTGTCGCAACGAAGCCTGTTCATAAATAATTTGCATGGATAGGTGCTCTTTAACACCAATGATCTTCCAGGCAGTATGAATCAATAGTAACAGTTTAGTTTTCAGCTGCACAGAAAGGTTGCCAAACCAAGCTGTAATACAGTACCTGACCAGGCTCTCCGGGACTGCTTGATAAAATATCAGCATAGATTTTTTATCGCCACCATGAATTTGCAGATGAGGTAAGAAATGCAGCCTGCAATCTGGAACACAGGCTGTCAACATGTGTGCTCCAGTTTAGTGACATGTCAATATAAACACCAAGATATTTGTATGAGTGATGGTTTAGTTCTGGATCCCCAACTCCCCAATGGTCAAACACCATCTCTTTAGTCTTGAAAACGTTTAAAACAAGGTTGTAATCATCGCACCAATTCACAAACCTTTGGATTTACATAAAATAATCAGACGGGTCACAGTCCTTTTTGAGCAGAGATACAATTACATTGTTGTAAGAAAATGTTATGATATGATTATTTGGATAAGAACTTCTACACTCGTATAAAGTGAAAAGGACAGGTGAGCTAACACATCCCTAGCGAGTTCCTGTGCTCAAAATTTTAGGTTCAGATAGAGTCCCATTAACGTTGACCTGCTGTCTACGTTTGGTTAAAAATGAATACAATTTGATAATAAGGGATGCACTTTAAAATCATTTAGCCTCTTGCTTTACAAATGTGGCTGTAATGTATTAAAAGCTGAGATAAAATCAACGAATGATAGCGTGCGTATGAGGTAGAATCCTCTAAATATCTGTTAATGTGTGTCACAGCAATGATGGCGTAATCTGTGCTTCTGTTACTCCTTTATGCAAATTGATAAAAGACAACTGACTTATGTTTTCAAGAAATGTATAATTATTTTCTTAAAGCACTTCATCACTAGTGATGTAAGTGCTACCGAAGTGTAGTCATTATTCTCTTTACAGCTTTTATATGGGAATAATAGTAGAGTTTTTCCAGGTAGAGGGAACAGAGTGAATGTCTAGAGATTTCTGGAAGATGGGGTACCCTGCCTCTACCAGCTCTTTGCTGCAAGATTACAATAAATGCCCAGAGCTCTTCCTGGGGCAAATGTGTGAAAAAGTCTTTCCACAACACGCTTGTCAATGGAGATTTTCACAGAGATCAATGCAGACTTCTCTCAAGAGCAAAAAGCAGCTCTACGTGGTGTTTGCTCTTGAGGGAAGTCTGTTTAAAATCTACAGAAAAAGTAATTCAACTCGCATTTATCACATTAATACACCTCTTGGTTGGTGCCATGTTTTCATAGCTTTTACAGACTATTAGTGTTATTCAAAAAGTTCCTTCTTTTTATGTTTAATTTGTGATTAAGTTCTTTCTGCATAATTTTCATGCTTACTCTTGAATGCAATTTTTTCTGTACAATACACTCTTTGATGTCCTTAGAAATGTAAGATTTGTTATTTGGATACTTAGTAATACATTTTTGGTGTAACACATTATCTTTACAAAAGTTAATGTAATCAGTGATAGTATTTGTAGCCTCCTCTAATTCCAGGCAATGAAATAGTTCCCAGTTGGTACAGGAGAAACAACCTTTTAAAGTTTCAATGCCATCATTATCCCATATATATACAGTTTTAATCTGTGGTTTGCTGCTTTTAAGCAGAGACTTGTACATAGGGATTAGGTGGACGGCATTGTGGTTGGAAGATCCTAGGGGGGGGTTTACCTTAGCGGTGTAATCATTCTTAACATTACCATAGCATTTGTCAAGAATATTTTTACCTCTGGTATTACAATTCACATATTGATTAAACCCTGGTAAAACAGGCTCAAGTTTACAATGATTAAAATCACCTAAAATAAAGCGTTTCCACTGGGTGGGATGTAAACGGTGCATAATATAATGTTGAGAGATAAAAAGGTGTTAGGCTTAAACATGTCAGCTCAATGTCGGGGTTGCAAACCGACTCTCTCATCGTGAACTGCGAACACCACTTGTTGTTGACATAAACATAGGTACCGCCGCCTCTGCACTTACCAGAATTAGCAACCCTGTCAGAACGCACAAGGAAAAAGCAGTCCAAAAAGACGAGCGAGTCAAGCATGTCCTCCTGCAGCCACGTCTCAGTGAAGACAAGCAGGCATGATTCACAGTACTCATGTAGAAATCTGGTGTTAACTTTGAGCTCCTCAACTTTGCTTAGCATGGAGGGCAGTGGTGGTCTGTGTGCTCTGTCATACTCTGCCGCATATCCCCATGTTCTGCCTCTGTCCACTGCAACCTGCTTTTGGAATTCAGGCAGGCAGCTTCCTCGGCATGTGACTGGGCCGCAGAAGTAGGAGCTGGTCCCGGGTGTAGCTCAATAGCACGGTCGGCATAGTACCTTGGCCCGCTGGCATACAAACCAAACAATTGGGATCACAAGCAATCCTCTCAGTAAAAACAATAAAAAACAGCATTGTGTTGCGCTTGAGCACTGTGTTGTGATGATAAAAACACCAAAAGTTCATCAAAGATGTCTATAATTGACATCTAGATTTGTAACACAATGACTAGCTAAGTGCCCATCAATGCAGGTCTGGTGTCACGGTTCCACATGTTCATCATGAAAAGAGACAGGCACAAAGGAATGCCAATAATCCAATGAAGTTTAATATCAACACTGGTCAAACAAATACTGCCACGAGGGGCTAAACACATGTTCCAAAATAAATAAACCAATAACACATAACCTGGAGCACGTAACAGAGAACATTGACCAACAAGAGACAAGACCAAACACTCAACCTAAATACACCAACTAACAAGAGACAATGGAAAACACCTGTGCATGGAAATTAACTACACAGGGAGCTATTGGGTAACAGAAACATGTGATAAGACATGGGAGTGAGGGGCGGGAACATAAACCAAAACAAAACACACCGGGTAGAAATCTCAACACAAAACAAGGCAAGGCACAAAAGGGACACTGGGGGAACCAATACATCACAATTCACAGGAGGGAGAAACTAGAACACTGAAAAACACCTACAGGATAGAAATCTAAACAACACACATAGGGAAGCAACTAAAAGGGAACATGAGAACTGAACATAGAAACAGAACCACCGTGCATGCACTGAATACAAAACAAACGCAGACATATACACGAGACCTAACTGAACAAAACAAGGGAGTCCATAAATCAGCCCTACTAGGGCTGGACGTTACATCTGGGCCAGGGGAGATTAAGTGTCACCTTTCTACAAAAATAATGTCAGCTTTGTGAGGGTCCACGCAATACTGAAAAAAAACCAGCTAAATCGTCCTCTTTTGTCGTTGCAAAATACGACAGTCATACAGTATTAACAGGAAAAATAAAAACATGTTTTTATGTTTTCTTCTCGAGAGCAGGTGATGCAGCAAAATGGGTGACAGATAAAAATATATATATATAAGTAGCTATATATGGAATATTATATATTATTCTGATTGCATCTCACACACTATTATTACTTAATACAATTATTCTTCATTACACTGCGGGGATGTGCCAGAAAAGTTTGCATTTCATTAAACACAATGTAATTAAGTATGTCTTGTGCATATGGCTATATTTTATGTTATTAATGTGGCAAAGAAAAGACATGATTTCTTGTGCATGAAAATGTATTTTAAATATACAATAGGAAGTTTAGATGAGACGTTTATATTGTAAGACAATAGTTTAAATACTAAATGCTAAAAATAATACATTTAACTTCAGAACGACCTTAAAATCTTGAAATCAAAGTGTAAATAAATCGGTATCGTGCATATTGCCATACAGAGGGGAGAACAAGTATTTGATACACTGCCAAATTTGTAGGTTTTCCTACTTACAAAGCATGTAGAGGCCTGTATTTTTTATCATAGGTACACTTTGTCTGTGAGAAACGGAATCCAGAAAACAAATCCAGAAAATCACATTGTATGATTTTTAAATAAAGAATTTGTATTCTGGATTTTTCTTTTAGATTCCGTCTCTCACAGTTGAAGTGTACCTATGAAAAAAATTAAAGACCTCTAGCATGTGGTCTTTGTGCCCTCAAAACTTTTCTGACATCGAAGGCCAATTGGCCTTGCCCCTAAAATGACAAAATTCCAAGCCTGATAATAATACCATTTTGCCGCTAAAAACAGCCCTGACCCATCGAGGCATGGACTCCACTAGATATCTAAAGGTGTGCCATTGTATCTGGGACCAAGAAGTTAGCAGCAGGTCTTTGAAAGTAACACTCCAGACCCATAAACACCTAAAAATCATTGTGCTGTTCATGTTTCCAACATGACAGTCACTAAAAACACCTCAAGAAGAAAATAACAACAAATGACAATAGACATTCCTACTTGTGTTTTAAAAACAGAATAGGGGAAATCATATTGAAATAACGAGTTGTCTCATTATAAAAGTAATAATGAAGTACTTGAATTGATAAACTACTGCTTTAGGTTACTCGTTTCCAAAAAAATAATCTAACTATTCTACAACATTTTTGCAAACCAGTAAATTCCTCTGAGCCATTATGCCAGACCTTTTTCCCATGACTTCCAGTAAAAGAGATCGCTTAGTCAACTACAGTACATCACTCATCTTGAACAATATACATCAGTGGATGGGAGGAAATAGGTGGGCAGTAACAATATACGTCAGGTAGCCTAAGCAACTTGTCTTCAGGGCATTCCCGTTTGACCATATTAATTGCATGTTATTCACCCGCCCGTGCCGTTATTATTCTTATGATTAAAGATTTGCTACATACACAACAGACTTCGTTTTTACTTTTAAAAATACATGTATTTTATAGACAAGATAGTAATTTCAACTACTTTAATTATAGAAACCATTTTTGAGCCATCGGAATTTGAATAGGAGCTAACCCTAACACATTCAACAACAAGTATTTTTGCTTGGGAATAGTTGTTTCATGTAATCAGCACGTACAGGGTTTTGTAACACAATGACTATAGATTATTGCCCATCAATGCAGGTCTGGCTGAGGGGAGATTCAGCATCACCTTTGTACAAAAATGATGCACACTTTTCTCTGCCAACAAGGAGGAAATGGCAGATTGTGCTTCTTCATGATCTCAGTCTGGTCTGGTCAGCACAAAGGGTGAACGATTAAAGATATATCTTTAATTACCTAGAGTATGCATTTGTAAGCATTGTGTAAAGCCTTATTTTATTTATCATGCATGTAGATGAGAAAGTGGGAGAGACAAATAGCGTTGTGACATATAACACGTGATTCCCCTGTGACGAAGTTACATTGATTATTTGCAAATATAGATGATTATTCACAAACGTTATACTCTAGGATGTGTTTTTATTGAACTAATCACTGTTTAGGTATGATTACAATTACAATATACAATTTGAATATGTCACTACACTGAAAATTTAAAGTCATCACAACCTAGAACGCTACACCATATTTTTTATGATGATCTCTTTTGTCCTGCAAAGTGAAACTGTGCTTTAAATGTGCTTGATATACTGTGTAAATAGTTACAACTTTTCACATCAGATTCAAGGATGTATTCTGATTGGAGAATGTAGACGCAGGATATACAGTAGTCTACAATATTTCTTTGCTTTCCTAAAACAGTTTTAAAACAAACAAGGTTTTATTTAAATTACGAAAGGTATTCTACTGTGTATAATAATACAATTAAATTGATTTAATATCAGTCTCTGTCCCAAAAAAGTCCTGTTTCTTTTAAAGTGATCTAGCACCACCCACGACGAGTATAGACCATTTATTGGCAACTAAATGCACTGATTGGTGATGCGGTATGAACGGCACAACTTCATCGGACTAGATCTATAGGTGTCTTTCAACTTTAATTGCTTCAGCTATCAGCCTCAGATCCTGATCAGAACAAGGTGTGAAGGCAGGTTCTTTCCTTAGTTTTAGCTATTCTATATCACCTGGATAAAAAGATTTTAGCTGCATTTTGGAGCTTTCAGATGCCTGACAATTACTGAAAGCCTTTTCCAAGCTCAAGTGCGTCTCTCAGAGCAGCATCTTTACTTCCTTATCCTGAACCCACAGTTTTATATCTTATCATATAATCACATAATGATTGGCTTTTCAACCATAGATCTGTCACAAATGTTTTGATGCACTCTGTTGCGGAAGACATATCTTTCATAACTTTCGTTATACTTTGGTGTGCAGTAAACCTCAAATGTGTCCACATCTGTATTAAATGTACATCTTTCCTCCTCCATGAGGGAAAATGTGTTGAATACATTGATTGAACTGCTTCCTGAGACTTTTAGCAACAATGCTATCTTCCTCTTGTCAGGTTTTTTATCATTGCCAATGGCCAACAGATGAAGTTTAAAACATTGCCTGAATGTTTCCTGTTCTCACTAATGTTCCCTTCGAGCATCAACTTCCTGGCCTGTCAAATGACCTCCATTGCTGAAATCAGCACCTTAATCTGACCTTTTGTTTTTCTCCTTGTACAATGTATTGATTTGTTTACACACCATGTAGTCCATTCAAAAAGACACTTTTAAGATCTCCCTTCACATACACATTGATCAGCCATAACATTATGACTAATACTGTGTAGGTCCAACTTTTCCCACCACCTCTGTAGGTGTGCTGTGGTAAAATAGAATGCATTGAATTGCACAACAATTTTACATTGCTTATGGGTTTGGTGGGTCCCGTTAAACCAGGCAAACAACATTCGTCCCACACAGGAATCAAACTGGCAACCTTCTGATGTAAAATTCTTACTCACTAACCTCTGAGACACCTGTCATTTGATAAACTATTTCACCTGCATGCCTGGAAAAAATGCCTTCGCTCACACAGAAAATTTAAACGTATTGTTTTTATCTCCATAGGTCTGGCAGCGCTAACCATACTATTGTCCTTCTACAGACTGGTTTCTGTGCAACTCTTTAACTCAATGAAGTCATGTGATTTCCACTTCTCAGTGTGTTGATCACACAGCAATAAAAACAGAGTAGCATACCCATATTAGCAGGGGTGAGTTGAGCCAGGACCAGACAGATCACCAACTGACTGATAGAACCCCAGACCTCTGCTCTCATCCCATGATCCTCCATTTCATTCTGGAGGACATCCGCACAACCTATGTAATAATTCACTTTGGAAAGATATTGAAATCATGATTTAGTTATGAGCAAGTATTAATGTATACAAACTGCAGGAATAAATCACTAAAGGAACTTAAAAGGTTATTTTGTCTGATATGAGACTTCCACTGTTAAACCTTAAACTGAACTAAAACAGCAATCCAGCAAATATCTACAGTGTGCTTACCTTTACTCAATGCTTTGTTCAGTAAAACAAATCCCACAGAGCCTTCTGAACAACTACATAGATAAAAATGTACGAGGCTTTAGTCTATTAATATCTGTAGAACACAGGTGGAACTGGTTGAACAGGTACAAAGCTCCTCTGCACAATTACTGATTACAAAAGATGAACTATGTACCCAACCTTGGACGTGTTAAGAAAATGCAACCTGATATCATTGAATCTAGTATGAGAGTGCATGGCTATGCTGATCACAGTATTAGAAATATAACATTTCAGACTGCTTCCAGTGCAAAGCTAATTCTAAATGTTAATTCAGTCAAATGTTTTATTAGTCTGTCAATAGAAAAAAAACAATTGCACAATGTTTATGCTAGTATGAACAGAGGTTAATAGCAATGTTTTGGTCAAATTACCTTTAGGGTGTGTATATATACACATGCACATACCTCTTTTTTTAGAAACTAACAGCCATTACAATCAATTACAATCATTATAATGAGCCACATAATCCCATCTAATTTAATAGCCTAAATACAGTAACCCTGCAAACTTATGCTGGGACATTAACCTGGTGCATGCTAATTGTCAGGCTAAGCCTAGCTTAATACGTAACTGGAATACCGTTAACATTGACCTGTGCTTGGAATGTGATGATATTACATCGGACTATCTGGCATGCTGCCATGTCATACCATGTAACCATTATCAGTCCGAAAATGAAAGTGCACTTTAATAATAAATGTAATACATTTGAACATACAAAAAGTGTAACAAATGCAAAAAAACTGAAGTTACATTTGTTTAGTTGGTGTGATCGTTGTAAGGAATCTATTAAATGTCTATAAATAGGGAGCTCAACCATATGTGTCGGATGCATAATCATGGCGTGTCCTTTCATTTGTAAGGTGGTGGATGAGGTATCGATAATCATATGCAGGGCATTTCAAAGAGAATGTACTTTCAGGGACAGGGCAGACCCATTGGCTTTTTCTACTACCTACTTCAGCGGTATGGATTTGAGGGAATGGATAGCATATATATTTGCAGATTACATTGTAGTATCATGTGCTGT
>JACXGM010012751.1:0-23697 GCA_016801145.1 Umbra pygmaea
ACAGTTTAAATAACAATTATATACAGTAATGTACTGTCATTTAATGAATTATGACTGTAATATGTCCTCCGTATTTTTACGGTTTATTGCATGTAATTTAGCAAAACAGTTTTTTACTGTAATTTGACGGAATCCGTCTGGAAACCCTGCTGCCAGAGATTTACCGTTTTTTTACAGTTTTTTTTTTTACAGTGTAGCTGTTACTGTGACTGAAGCTAAAGCTTTTAACACTGGCATGATTCCAGGTGCGATTGGAGTGTGTTCCTGGCTGAAAAAACAAACATTTGTACTGGACTAATGGTGTTAACATTAACGCCAGCCGCATGTAATCAGAGGGTAAAATGGATTTGAGAGGCTTGAAGGGGATTGAGTACAAATGCATTTATGTAAAATCACTGGATTGGTGCAATGTGAGCTCAGGACACAGAGTTTCAAAGGTCGTAAACCCACACAATCAGTGGAGCAGTCAGAAGTAAGTAGCTGAAATTATGGTCCCACCAATCGATGGACTGATCCAGGCAGCGGGTACCTAGAGGAGAGTTGTAACTGGGGTGTGTTGTGGCTGTTTTACAATTGTACATTTCTGTGGATCCATTTATCAAACCAGAGATTTGATAGTCCTCTCAGGAAAACCAGATTTTATCCAATCATTTTCTAATGTTTCATACTTAAAATTGGGCTGTTGTGCATGTACTGTACTATAAAATGTATGTAACATTGGAACATTTAAATTGTATAATGTTAAGCTGAAAAAGACCCAGTTGTGTTTAAATAGCTGAGTCAATATTACGTACCTAAAATCCATATTACTGTACTATATTACTTATTTGCTTATATTTCCAAATCTCGTTTCCAACAACAAGAGAGCAACCACACTCTAACTGCCCCTGGATCCTTTAAATACCTGACTATGTGTTTATATAATCATTAAGTAGGGGAGGGCCAGGGGACCAAAACGCAACCCTGCTGACGTTCTGGGAACGTCCTAACGACTTTCATTCTGCAGCATGGATACATTATGCATAATGTGCTCCCACACAAAATGAGTAATATGTAATAACTGTAGCATATTCAACAGAATGAATTCTGGAGTTAATATAATACTGGATTCTGAATTGAGTAAAGTAGGTGAAATGTTGCATGGCAGCAAGATGCAGATAGGGCATGCTGGTGTTATTGTGACTGTAGGGTGTACTATGGGATGTTGTGTGTTATTGTGACTGTGTTGCGTAGTCAAAGGGGGGCCAGTTCGATTCCCAACTGTGCCAAATGTTGTTGTTGTTGTCCTTGGGCAAGGCACTTAACCCTAAGTTACCAAAGGGAGGATGGCCCTGAACTTACTTTTGCTGCAGATAAGAGGCATCTGCTAAATAATTTCAATTAAATGTTTTTGTTATTGTGACTGTAGTGTGTAGTATGGGATGTTGTGTGTCATTGTAACTGTACAGATGTGGTCAACTTGAGAATAATATGCTCATTTTCACAAAGTCTGCTGCCTCATTATTTATGATGGCAATTTGCATATAATCTAGAATGTCATGAAGAGTGATCAGATGAATTGCAAAGTCCTACTTTGCCATGAAAATGAACTGATTCCCCCCAAAAAATCATTTCCACTGCATGTCAGCCTTGCCACAAAAGGACCAGCTGCCATCATGTCAGTGATTGTCTCGTTAACACAGGTAAGAGTTTTGACAAGGCTAGAGATCACTCTGTCATGCTGATTGAGTTACAAAAACAGACTGGAAACTTTAAAAGGAGGGTGGTGCTTGAAATCATTGTTCTCTGCTCAAAAATTGCTTCACAGGCAAGGATATTGCTGCTAGTAAGATTGCACCTAAAGCAACCATTTATCAGATCATCAATAACTTCAAGGAGAGAGGTTCAATTGTTGTAAAGAAGCCGTCAGGGCGCCCAAGGAAGTCCAGCAAGCACCAGGACCGTCTCCTAAAGTTGATTCAGCTGCAGAATCAGGGCACCATCAGTGCAGCGCTTGCTCAGGGATGGCAGTATGCTGCTGTGAGTGCATCTGCATGCACATTGAGGTGAAGACTTTTGGAGGAAGGCCTGGGGTCAAGAAGGGCAGCAAAGAAGCCACATCTCTACAGGAAAAACATCAGGGACAGACTGATATTCTGCAAAAAGTACAGGGATTGGACTGCTGAAGACCGGGTAAAGTCATTTTCTCTGATGAATCCCCTTTCTTATTGTTTGGGCCATCTGGAAAACACCTTGTCTGGAGAAGACAAGGTGAGTGCTACCATCAGTCCTGTGTCATGCCAACAGTGAAGCACCCTGAGACCATTTAGGTGTAGGGTTGCTTCTCAGCCAAGGGAGTGGGCTCATTCTCAAGTTTGCCTAAGAACACAGCCATGAATAAAGAATGTTACCAACACATCCTCCAAGACCAACTTCTTCCAATCATTCAAGAACAGTTTGGTGATGACCAATACCTTTTCCAGCATGATGGAGCGCCTTCACATAAGGCAAAATTGATAACTAAGTGGCTCAGGGAACAAAACATTGACATTTTCACTCCATGGCCAGGAAACTCCCCAGACCTTAATCCCATTGAGAATTTGTGGTCAAGATGCGGATGGGCAAACAAACCCACTACTTCTGACACTCCAAGCATTGATCATGTAAGAATGGGCTGCCATCAGTCAGGATGTGGCCCAGAAGTTCATTGACAGCATGTCAGAGCAGATTGCAGAGGTCTTGAAAAAGAAGGGTCAACACTGCAAATATTGACTCTGCATAAACTTAATGTAATTGTCAATAAAAGCTTTTGATATTTACGGAATGCTTGTAATTATTCTTCAGTACCATAGTAACTACTGACAAAAAGATCTAAGAACAATGAAGCAGAAAACTTTGTGGAGACCAATACGTGTGTCATTCTCAACTTTTGACCATGACAGTAATGTGTAGTAGGACATGTTGTGAGTTATTGTGACTGTACTGTGCAGTAGTAGGACAGTATTGGGAGGAGAAGGGCCTAGTGGTTATAGCATTGTAAAAGGTGCTGGTGGTTACAGAATAGTGACAGGGCCTAGTGCTTACAGCAATTTAACTTTGACCGAAACATTGCTAGATGAATCCCAACGCTGTCAAGGTAAACAGTCTGTCATTCTAAGCAAGGCAGTTTGTCCCAATTGCTCCCAGGTCATTGATGAAAATAGATGCCGCTTCATATGCCGCTCCATCTAGGTCTTACAATGATGCCAAGGCAAGTAAGAATGTAGGAAATATCTTTGCCAAACCCACCTACCCCAGTACCACAGCCCCTGTTAAAAATGATCCTCCAGCAGATGGGCAAGTGGCCAGTTGAGGTTAATCATGATCCCAACACCTGAGCCGTTTCTTTCCGTCTGCTGTGTCCCTCTGCAACCAACCATCTGTCCCATAGAGACTAATAAGACCTCATCACATCAAGTCACCTTCAAACCCTAAATTAAATAGCTACACTACAGGATACTGCACTCAAATCTGTTCATCTCTATATACTTACACTAGAAATGTCTAGTGTACACTTGATAAAATATTTCCACTGCTCTTATCACATGGTCGTCTAATACAGTAGGCTCACCACCTGTGTGTATATTTCCATTTGAGTCATTTAGCAGACACTCTTATCCAGAGCAAATTTAATATTTACTTTTGTCAACGCTTTCTAGATTTTTCTTGCCAATATTTGCCTTACACTAGAACAGACCATTACACAAATTCAGTTGTGAGCATGTGTAAATGTACAGCACTTGCTGAATAAAGGTGATACCTCTCTCATTCTCTGATGTGTAGCACATGTAATCCAAGGTTTTGTGCCCACATTATCTCCCTTTGCAAGCTGTATTTGAATGTGGCGTTCTGGTCCCAGACCAACCCCAGTCAAATAAAGACCCCATTTTCTACTTCACTCCTACACAATTACTCATGGGAGATTTCAAAGAGCTGGATTTAAAGGGAATGTGATGCACAGTGAAAGCAATAATACAGCAGCCCACAGTGGAACATAAGCCAGGCGTTCTTCTGGGTTACTGTCAAATTGGGCCAGGGCAACTCTTCAGCAGGGATCATTATACCACACATATACACAGGCATGGGAAAGATATACCTAAATCACTGAGGAATATGGGGACTAAGGCACGTGAGGAAGGGCTCATCTGAAACACAGCACATCTGTGTACACTTTACTGAAATCTACAACACGTGTATGAAATGTATACTGAGAGAAAGAGGAAAAAATACCACCAGGCATGTTGACATAAAACATAGATTCCAGCTGTCAGTTACTTCCCCATTTTCTGAGATGTCAAAAGAATCCCTGGAGTTCCGTCCAATATGATGGACTGAAGTTAATTTGGGTCAAGTGGTAAGGAGTTAAAATGTGCCATCTGTCAGCCTCCCGCACTGAGAGATGCCAACTGTTCCTTAATTTGGTATGATGCCTCCACCGCATGGTATTTTTTATTATACACTTTTATTGACAGGACAGGAATAAGCAGAAGCCAGGGAGGCCAGTAGGGGGAGACAGAGAGCAAGGGCACAGACAGTCGGCCGACCTGGGGCTCGAACCCTCATTCCCCGGGGCATGTGTAGGTGGGAGCTTAGAACTCACTGCATTGTCTTAAGGAAACGTATACCACCAGCATCATAATAAAGTCATGGGACAACATAATTACTTTCCATGCTAATAAATCATTCTTACTATTAATCACATTATTAACATACCATTCATTCTGTTGACGGCTCAAATTTTTAAATGTGTGTGCCTAAGTTTTTTAATAAAAAAAGGTTTGTGTGTGGGTGTGTGGTGGTGTTGGTGGTGTTGGTGGTGTTGGTGGTGTACTATATAGTGTATGCATGGCTTATCTTCAGTGTTGAAATGTTTGGATGCAGCATTGTGCTTTATTACTGGTGCTACATTTTACAAACATCACTGCCGGCTGTACTGTTGATTTGGCTGGGACATTTAGATGTCTATATATCAGACTTGTTCAAAGATCTGTGAGTACTAGAGTTACCATGGGCTCATTGAGGTAGGTAAAACTGTTTGAATACCATGCCTCACACTCATGGACTCACTTATAGAGCAAACTTAGGCTGGAGGTTTTAGTACCTGCAAGGAAGTTCATATGCATGCTACATATCTTTCACCATTAACTGAGATTACTTTTCATGAGTTGTTTGTTTTTCTCTATTTTCCATTTTTTCTTTTTTATTCTGTTTTAATTTGTCTCTATTTTGTTTTAAATGCTGCTGCTGTGGTTGTTTTTAGATTGCTGTATTACAAGGCACTGCAGAATAGTAAAGCCTGGTCTCAGCTTTATTTTCCCTGTATAAATTAAGGTTAATAAGATGATCATACTCTTACTGAAAAATGATAACCTCTTTAAGAGCTACAGTAGATGTCACCACATTCAATCAGTACTGCTTGAGTCACAGTTTCTGTTGATCAAGGTTATCTGTAAAAATGTACACCTGAACACTACAGGTAATGAGAGTTGACAAGTCTAGCTATTACAGTCACAGTTCTACATTTATAGATGCCACTGCCTGGGAATATGCCTGTAATGTCACACTCTTAAAATCTCTAATATCCAAAGGGGAGAAGTACAAACACAGAATGCTCCTCAACAGATTGTATGTGAGTTTGTTGTCCTATAATACATTAGTTGCAGCAGATACATAGCTGGTTAACACATCCAGAATAATAGCACAATTTCTGTCTCTTGTGAAAGGTAAATACTGATTGTCAACCTCTACTGGCGACGTTGTCCCACGGTTGCTTTGGCTGCATCTCCCTCAGACTGGGTAACCATGGAAACCACAGGTGGCACTTTGTTTTACTATTTTAAGAAACTATTTCATCCCGTAGATGAGTGCACAGTGCACCGTACAACCTTAGCTGCAGGATAAAATATGCCAATGTGCTGCTCTGTTAGGGTAATTATTTAACCACCTGGAAGTGACATTTTGGAAATAATTGGTTTGTTCACTTTCTGCAATACATCCATATCAAAATTCAGATTTATATAATTGCATTTTCAATTACAACATGAAAGAGCTGAGTTTCAATGTCATGTTTCCTCAACTATACGTACGTAAACAGTGTAAGAGGTTAAAAATAGATGGCTGAAGCCCTTAGAGATCTTAAGGTAAGTAATGAATGTGCGTCGGTGTTTTAACAGGGGACTCAACATTTAAATTACATGTCTGTTACTTTTTGCCTATAACAGACTCAAACTGTCAGGTCTAAAGGGGACATTTGGTACTGTACATTTTCCTTTACTTGTGATTCCACAGTTTAGTCTGATTTCAGTTTAGGAATCCAATGTCACCAGGGAAATAAGGTATTATTAGGGAGAGATTTAAAATCTCAGATAAATGTCTAGTCCTCATTCAGTCCAGTAAATGAGCAGTAAGATTAACAAAAAAAAAAATAAACTGGTCAATTCACCAATAGATATTGAACTTTGCTAAACTGACATATTTATATTTACAGAAACTGGATTACTTTTACAGATTAACTGGGTTATTGTTTACAGATAAACTGAGTAAGTACTTTATAGATAAGGTGCAACTTGGTAGTTACACAGATTTGTGTAAAACCATGGTTATGAAATTTGAAAAACCCATGCCATTTGTGATTTGACAGGAATGTATTGCTTCTACAGTATCATGGACTTCCCCATTTGGTAAGGGTCACAGTGTCACATTATTACCACACAGGCATGTCCCAAAATGTACAGTATACCATACCCTTAATAGTGCCTTACTTAAGCAAGGCCGGATAGTGTTCTGGTGAATAATAATGATATTAAAAATGGAAATGGGTGAAATTTGGACTGCACACACAACGAAGCGGTAAGCTAATTAATCTCTGTAGCTCTGTTTATGGTCAAGAAAAACAATGAAAAGTAATAATTTTTGATAATGATACTTTTCACACTCCAGCCCAGTCCTCTGGTGCCAGCCGACTGCAGAAAGAAGGATGATGCCCGGCTTGCAGCTTTAAAACCTATTCCACAGTAAGTTTTTGTACAGTGGCCAAGATAACACAAACACTGTAGTAGATTGGATGGATATCCTGCTAAGCAACACCTGCACTTTACTGCTTTATGCATGTGAGACCGCCTCTACAATCCAGCCAGAGAGGTGAGTGTACCTCCCCCTGGACGAGTAAATCAGATGTAGTGCTGCTCTCGCAGGCTAATCTCATGGATATGTTTCATATATATGGGTGATGCTTGAGCAGGACACAAGTGGCTGGGCGTCTGTTGTTCCTCTGTTGAAAAGAGGGCGGAGCTCGAAAAACAGGAACAAGGATTTCAAAATCGTGACCTGAGGCAGGAAGGCTGTGATTGGCCGGAGTAAATCCCAAGTAGGATGGTTGAATGCAAATAGAAAGGAGGAAGACGTTTGTGTCCAGTGCCAGTACAAAGTATACACTGCTTGAAATCTTTTCAATTTGTATTGTGAGTTTTATTTCTGCCACACTATCCTTGGTCAAAATGGTGCGCTCCAAGAAAAAGCATAATTTGCACACAAGTCATGAATGGGACATAATGTCAACCAGGAAATAACATTACCTTCTACACAGGTTGCATCTACAGATGTACACCTGCACTGAGCATTTGACATGAGGATAACCCAAATGTCCAGCTTCTAGAAGAGAGTGGAGATTTCCTCAGGATAAATGGTGCTATGACTCAGGACCAATGTAACCACACCACAAAAAGTGGGAATGAATTGCAAACTGTAGCCTGTAGTGAAACAACACCTTTCACCTCAAGGTGTTTTACTTAAGGGTAGTGGGCTAAGTCGCTGCTTCACAGCACAAATACATCATGTTGGCCAGAGTTCGATCCTGATCACAGCACTTCTGACTATGCCCGGAGCCCCATCATAGGGCGGTGCAAATTTGTACCGCGCTGCCCGGGGTAGAGTAGTTAAAAATTTGAACTAGTGTACTTTTCCATGTCACACACAGCCTGATCTCACATAATTTTGTGAAATGAATACAGACCAAAATCTGTGGTAGTTACATGGAAGCGCAGAAAAGTCTGCGATGGGCACACGGAAGTGATGATTTCACTGAATTCAATGAGACCTTGCTGTTAAATCGATCTAAGCCTTACCCAAACTCTTACCCTAACCTTAACCACTCAGAAACCTTGCTGGTAACTCCATGTAACATGTATTACATTGTAATGTATTGTTTGTAAACATGGTGACAGTGAGAAAAAAAGGGATCAAAAAGCTCATTTGCAACACGTCTGTATCACGCTGGAATAGAAAACAAAGTACATGCGAAGTCATGAACTCGCAATCTCTGGGATGTGAGTCGCTTGTTTATACGCCCTTCCACCGTCCCCATCCTACAAACCTGCAAAATCTATGCTATTTACACTCTGCTATGTCATGATGCGATTCCGTTTAAGCTGCCACATTTAGAAGATAAAGGTCCGGGTTTATTTCACTAAATTTACTGCCATTCCGTGAAATTGCCACGGATTTAGATGTTAAGGCGTAACTTGCTGAAATGCAACCTAAGTTCTTTTTTTGAATGTACCTGTGTCAAACTTTCATTTAAAAGCATAATTAGGACAAAAAAGCCACTTAAGATTTTGCCTATTTTTGGTTTCAGTCAAAATGCCTTTTAAACGGGAGTGATAGAGGCACTAATATGATGGCATCAAAATCCCTATTTTTAAAACACTAAGGCTCGACACAACATGAAACGTTGCTCGAAATATCACCTGGTGCTGTACACATGAACTCGAGCATTGAGAACATTGTTTGTGTACCCAAAGTTTATGTACAACTCATCTTAGCAGTTTGTGTTTCTGATTGCTGCCATTGTGCCAGTCAAAAAGTGTCATGTGTACAGCCCCTGGTGATACTTCGAGCAAAGTTTCATGTTGTATCGAGCCTTCTCAGTGTTTTAAAAATAGCAATTTTGATGCTATCATATTAGTGCCCCAATCACTCCCGTTCAAAAGGCGATTTGAGCGAAACCAAGAATAAGGAAAATCTTAAAAGTGGCGTTTACGTCCTAATTATGCTTTTAAACTAAAGTTTGACTCGGGTACATAAACAAAACCTTAGGTTGGATTTGTGAGAGTTACACTTGCATTGTGAGAGTTACACCATGACTGATTCACTGGGTTGTAAATATGAGGTGACACAGGCCAAATTGACATAATCAGCCATTACTGTAGGAAAGACCTGATAATACAGTAATGACAAAATGTTGTTGAGCTGCACAAATCAGGAGATGACTATTAGAAAATACCCCAATGGGAAGTATGCCCTTAATGGTCCACTTCCCCCATAAGGGCATAATTCAGAAGTTCAAAGCAAGTGGAGGTACAAACAATATTGACCCCACACATTGGGGAGGATGGTTCAAGTATGATGTCACTTACATGAGCACATGTTGTTTGGGAGGCTTGCCAAAAAAAGCTTTTGCTGTCATCAAACAAGGAACTCAAGCACCTACAGTTCGCCAAATGTCACTGGAACATTCAATGGGACTGGGTTCGATGGTCATATGAGACCAAAACACAGCTTTCTGGAAAAAAACACCAGAGGATGGGTTTGGTGTAAACTGAAAGATAGCCATGCAGGAAAGTACTTAATTCCCTGATGTTAAGTGCTGTATGGTGGTGGATCTTTGGGTTTGTGAAGCTGTTTTTCTTCCAATGTCCCTGGACAGCTTATTAGGGTATATGGTTTCATGGACTCCAAGTACCAGCAGGTATTAAATCAAAACCTGACTGCCTCTGCCAGGAATCCTAAACAGGGCTGTGGTTGGATCTTTCAGCAGGACAATGATCCAAAGCACATTTCAAAATCAACACAAATGGTTCACTAACAACAGAATAAAGGTTTAACCATCCCAGTCCCCTGACCTAATCACCATAGAAAACCTGTGGGTTTTGAGCTGAAGAGGAGAGTCCACAAGTGTGTAACTAAGTGTCTGAAGGATCCGAGGTCAAGAATTTTCAAATGCAGAAGAATGTTTTCTATCATAGCCTATAATCTGTAGGCATCTGAAAAAGCATCATTACGTTATCGAAGCACATATTGCTCATTGTTTTTTTATGTGATTGCATCATCGCAAGCACAAATTTCTCTTCGTTTATTTGATTGTGTCATCGCATGCACATAATGCTCTTTCGTTTTTATGTGATTCGTCATCACAAGCACATATTGCTCTTTGTTTTTAATGTGATCGCATCATCGCAAGCACATATTGCCCTTTGCTTTTTCTTCTTCCTTCATTCATTGGTGCCGTATCACTACCCGCAGTTTTCACGATTTCAGTGGCAGCATATGCGCACTAGTGCCATGAAGTGCACTTGTAGATTTGTGATTGATCGGTCAACTTGTTTTTTTTAACATTTTTAAGTGATTAATTTTTCCATCCGAAAAGAATTGAGGAAAGTTTTAGCCATTTAGTGGTGTCTAGAGGAACGGCAAAAACAAACAACGTGGCGGCACGCACAAATGACATCACATGCAAAGGACGGCAAAATCAAACCAGATTGTGTGCACAAATGTCAACATACAAGTCAGTACTTATTTCACTGTAGCAGTTCCCAAAATCAGTTTCTAACCACATTTTAGGCAAGAAAAAAGCTATCAAATTTTCTGAATCTACATTCTTATTAGATCTAGAAGGCCAAACAAAAAACACGTTTTGTGCACTGCCAATAGAGCAAGTTACAGTAGCTAACAGTTTACTGTTTTAAGCTTTGGGTTTGAAAAAAATTATTGTTTGGAAATTTTCCAATATAAATACAGATTAGAAATTCTTTGCTATGAGGACAAGTCAGATCATTGGCAAAGGTAATTTTACACCAATGAGAACATATTTATGAATGAAGACATTGATAGTAACAAATAAAATACTTAAAACACTACATAGTGTAACTTTAAAGTAGCTGTAGCTGGCTAGACACATACAGAGGGTAAAATAAGTATTGAACACATCACCATTTTTCTCATTAAATATATTTCCAAAGGTGCTATTGACCTGACATTTTCACCAGATATTGGTAACAAACACCAAGTAATCCAGACATACATAGAAAACAAAACAAATAAGTTCAGAAATTAAGTTATGTGTAATAATTTAATGTCAATTGCACCTTTGGAAATATATTTACTGAGAAAAATGGTGACGTGTTCAATGCTTATTTCACCCGCTGTATATATTCTATAATCATACCCAGTGGTGTTTTAATATATAAATAACTGGTGGGGCACCAACCATTTCAAAAGCAGCTACGTACAGTACCAGTAAAACTACAAGGCTCTCTCTTGCCACCAATGTTTTTTTAAAGGACAATTCCAGAGTAAATAAAACATTTTGAATATACTATTAAAAAATACCCTAGACAGATTAACTTCATATAACTTCGAGAGTACAGTTCGGTTGCTTCTGTATTGGATTTTACTTGAAATACCACAATGTCCTGAATTCAATGCAAACTTTGCCCCTGCGCACTGCGAGTCGCTTCGGTGGAGTCTAATTTGGCGTAAGAACCTTGGCTACTAATTATACACCGCAATTTGAAACATTTACTATGGTCACAATATCGTCCCAGAGCTATAAGCCCTACAAAGTTTCATTGGGTACAGATTTAGCCAGAATCTGCAACAGATTATTAAAAATTTAACGTTCATACCTTCATACCTAGTATTTATACAATCACAGATAGCTACATTAAAGCTAATGAAGCTACCTATTGATTCAACCAAAGAAGTTGGGCAGGAGCCCTTCCCATATTTCTTCCTCACAGTATTCCAGCTCAAAGGTATGGTTGGATATTACCAATCAATAACACTTGATCAAAATTAAAATTACCCAGCTTTTCAGGTATTTCCTCACTTGCACTCACCATTGTTAGAAAATCCCAACTCTTCATAGAAGCTATGTAGCTATTTACAGAAGAATGAAATGCATAATATTTCCACACAAAGTGCACAGTTTTAGTATCCAATCTACCTGATTCAGGGGCGTGACGAGAACAGATACGGAAGTCAACTGATCTCCTCCCCTGTAGTTTCATTTACTCGCCCGTGTCGTCAAAAACTCAAACTTACACAGGTCAGTTTGCATGGAAAAGATGTAATGTAACTTGTGTAAATGCACTCTGCTCTCTCTGACACATGTGCAACATTACCACTGTCACAAACCTAAATTAAGTTTGCAATATGTAAGCCGATGCAACCACCGAAATTGGTTTTACATACAAACACTCACACATTCATCAGAAATAGACTGATTATATTGGTCAGTCTGATCATGCCCAGAGAAAGTAGTTTCCACAAGTCTGCATCTGACATGAACAGACAATCACTATCTAGGGACGGCAAGGTGGCCTAGTTGTTTAGGGCCCATGATTGGGATCTCCCCCCACACACTGTCCCTGTGTGGGATGGTGTGGCAGGTGAACTGAGAAATGGAGTCGTGATGGATTATTGTATATTTTGTGTTCATTATGATAGCCAGTATATGCACTGGGGATTTATGTTGTAATTAGTGGGGTATTGTGAAATGTGGCATCTTCCCCTGTTCATCTGTTCAGGTCAGGTTGATATAGAGGCTTGTTATTATGATTAGTGATTACTTTCTGCCGGTTTCCTTGATCCCTATTTAATATACTGTTGTTTTTCAGTGAATGTAAATTTGGAACTTCAAGATATTTTATTCCTACAACCACTAGAAGTGGCCGATAATGTTATTGATGTTGGCTACACCTGTTCCTGTAACGTCCACACCCCTAAATGCATTGAAGTAACTGCCATGTAATTGGTTGAGTAGATAATTGCATGAAGGAGAAATTGAACGGGTGTTCCTAATAATCCTTTAGGTGACTGTATAGATTATATATACTTTATATATTTCAGTGCAATGCATGGTGTTTCTGTTCTTAATTTTATTCTTGAGTCAATCGCCTCTTTCTGACTGGGTTGCTGGGACATAGAGTTTTGGCTGGGTAAAATGGTTATTGAATAGATAGGCTTGATTAACGATTACAAACAGCCGTGTCCTCTTGGTTAGCTTGGAGTACTACATATAAACATCCCCAACCAGGGAAAGGCGTGGATCATTAATGAAAATAAGTCACGTCTGTGAGTAGGTGTGTTTATATTTATGCCCGCTTCCCTGAGCATTATCAGGAGTATTGTGTAAGTTACGTGCTTTATATTTATGCCCGCTCCCCTGAGCGTTATCAGGATGGAGTATTGTTTAAGTTACGTGCCTGCTTCACATTGTATAGAGGAGATGTCCGGGAGCTACAAACAAGTGAGTTGATGAATGTGCTAGCTTTGCATGTTTAGGGGTTCGCTCTGTACCTAGATCTTAACCAGCGTAGTAGAGAGTATGTAGTTAAGTAATTAGGTCTGTCTTTAAGCGTTCGCTAGGTTCTGTATCTTCTTGGATTCTCTTAGCCTTGTGACCAAGCATGTATGGAATAAATAAATGAATAAAACGACTGCTATCTACTGCCTTTGTGTCTCCCTCTCGTCGCCCTACAACACCTAACCGTGACAGTTCTACCCCTCTAATGACATGCCTGATATGAAAGTCATTTTTCAAACATTCAGAAGACAGAGAAATTAAATGGGCTGGTATCCTGCTTCACTTATTTGACTGATTGAGACCCGTTGTGTTCCAAGAGGTGAAAGTTCACCAGTCACACATTTGTAGTTGTTAAGTGTGTTCCAAAAGAAAAATGTGATTTTGCTCAGCTAAAAAGAGAGCTTCATGAGCAAGCATCCCATCCTAGCATTGCCCCAATCATTGTCACAGTTAGTGCAATCAACTCCAAGTGAAGCGTGTATGGAATCAGACAGAAATATTGTGGTGCAGCTTCTAGTTTCCACCCAAACATGAACGCATCAAGCAAATGTTGACATGTCACAAAGACAATAACAACAGGATGTAGGCTATCAAAAAATGAGTAGCATATCAATTAGTGGGTCCAAATAAGCACTGTACTTTAGTTGTAATTGCTAAATATAGCATTGATTTAATTAAATCAAAACATACTTGCAGAGCATTAAAGAACTGTACTCAACCATAGGCAGCAACTACAGTAGATGAAATCACAATAGCCAAAGCAACAGCCTAGATTGCAGTTCATCAAAAGCAGGAGGAAGGGACTATTCAGTAAAAAGCCACTTCAAGTATTTATCTGCATTGTTGAGTTATTGAAAAACTGCTGACTGTTGAAAATCATGCAAAGCCAAGCATGAGGGATAAGCGCTGATCAGATCCACAGTGAAGTGTGACACAAACACACACAAAGCTATTTAACAGAACGTGGCAACGTCACTTGTTTTGGAGCAAAGACAATTGACCTTTGGGATTAACAACCATCTGTGACATGGAAGGATTGTCTGTATAGGCACATGTATAGTCAAATTTGCATATTTTGTAATCATATTCAAAACCAAAAAATATAAACAACCAATTTTACCATCATGTCCCTTTAACAAAATGTACATAGCTTAACTGCCAGTAGCGATTTGACAATTTCCAGGGTTGTAGCAGGTAAGAGTCTGCCTGGAAATGATCTAGTATTCCCACCAATGTGGATGGGTAAAGTAGCAGACTTCTACAGACAGAGCCAGAGGTGATGGGCAGGCATGGGACTACAGTGACAGATGCAGAGTTCCAGGTAAGTGACATGATTGAAACAGGCAGAGTGATGAGTCACAGCAGAGTGTGTCCCTGTGTGCCTGACCCATAGCACCCAAACACTTACTTATTAATGACCCATCCATCTTTTCCACGGCTGCTAGTAATCCTTCAGATGACAGGTCAGGCATGTCAATTTACCTGGGCTCTTGTGCTCCAATCTACTTTAAATAACTATACCACATTGGACCCTTATATAATTAATTATCTACTCCAAATTCAGCTTTCACTGATCTCAATTCCCCTCGAAAATACGATCAATACCAAAACATTTTCCTTTCCAATGTGTTTAGTTCATTATCGAGCCTATGAAAAATATAACTTGAGAACTATATCACAGAGAAATACACACAAAGTTATGTTTTATTAAATGTCACGTCTGCAAGCTTCCACATCAGGAACCTGGGCCGGCACACATCAGGATGAGCAGGTCTGACAATGCTAAGCACCTTTTTATTGAGGCTAATGAGTTTGGACTGCGAATAAACTGGAGCCCCAGCTGGCAGTGAGTGGACAGGGGTGGCCACATCTGTCTGTCTGACACAGTCATGAGCATAAACACAGTAGAGGCAATGCATGAGCATTTGGCTTTGGTCAGCCTCATGTAAAAAACACCTGGCTTTAGCTGCTTTCATTAACATATTCTCATTCCCTATTAAGTGTTCATCAGACGTGATTACATTTTATAACGTAGTCTGGGATAGATTAATAATAATTAATTCATGATTAATAATGTTGTGACAAGATTTTCCTTGGATTGTTATTGATTCTTCTCAACAGGTTTCCAATATCTTGCTGGCAAACATTAGCACATAATGTATTATGGTCAAGTGGGCACTACATTTTTTATGCCAATACGTTCTGCTGTCCAAATATATTTTCACTAAATCTCCTGTATTGAAACTATTCAGTGCTCATAGAATATAATTAAACTGTGGACAGAGATGGTGTCAATTACAATTTACAATGTTACGTTACAGTAACAAAATATCCTAACGCACAATGTACTATGAACAAAACAGTATTTAATTTCAAACTATTTGTAAATCCCAATGAAGTGTTTAACACAACAACATTCTTAGTACTTGTTTTGTTTTTTTCAGTTTTACCGTTGAAAACTGCCATTTTCATAATTACATTGATTAGCACATGCTAATAAATTAACATGTGTGCATAGATTGTTTTATTCTTGAAATTTGCACAGTTTTGCAACTTCAAAGGAAGCTGGTTTGGTCATCCATCGCAGCTACACTTTATATTGTTTTCGGAAATGTTCTTATTCAAAACAACACTACAGTTTATTTCTTATGAACAAAAAAGTCATGTGATTGGTTAACTGAACCTGCACATCAATGCGTGATCGGGAAAAGAGTGTAATGTAGTCCGGGTTAGGTAGTGTAAATGTTTTCTAGTTTGGTGGATAGGGAAAGTGGGTGGTTGTGTAAGATGACTTTCAACCCAAATCCAGTGCTTGGGAATTCAAATCCAGTTTGAGGTGTTATGTTTTTTTTCTCCATTCCAGCATGATTGATATTCCAGCATGATTGACATTTGGTTGGTTGTAAAAGCGATTGTATTTTTTTGTAATGTTAACACTAACCTTAACCCTATCCTTAACCTCAATAACAACATGCCTAGCCTTAACCTGAGTAATGTCATGCCTAATCTTAACCCTTACCTAACCCTAACCTTAACAGTTATGTAGTATGTATTAAATAAATGTCTTGTACACACTTTTCAACCTTCAGGGCAGTACAGAACATTTTTGTGTACATGAAAAATAATTATAGTTTATTGTTGTGATATCACAAATTTCTAAAACTCAATTTGTGTTTATTTCATGAAAACCTGTGATATTGTGTTGCTTTATGTCACGGTTTTCTAACAAGCAATTTGTCTATTTCATGAAAGGTAAGGTAGGCAGGAGGAAGGAGTGTTTCTCAATGGTGAAGGATTTATTGATCTAAGAATACAGGGAGAAAGAACTTCCCTATAAAATAACCAACTCTATAGACTTGAAAACACAGAACATAGACTTTCATAAAGAATGTAGTACATGCTACTGACAGGAGACAATGACCAGCAACAGGCGGGGAAACAGAAGGGATTAAATAATTATAATAACTGGGAACACTAACCAAAACCACTAAACACATGAAAAACCATATAAGTACATACAGTACAAAGACACGGAAGGGCAAAACCAAAACCTTGACTGGAACACAACATGCAATACAAGGGCCTGGACTGGACACATCTAACATACAATACAAGGAACATTGTGACAGTACAGTAGTTAAAAAATTTAAAACAAGTAATAATATTTCAGACTGAAGCAGTCCCATTCTCCATAAAAATGATTATTAGTATCTTAGTCATAGATATAAAAATATCTTTGTTATAATACACTTGCTGGACTAATACACTGCGTTCCAAATTATTATGCAAATTGGAATTTAATTTATTAATCATTAAATATTTTGACACAAATTACACATTGTGTCAAATGCACACAAGTGTGTGGTGAATGACAATGCACCATCTCATGCTGCAAAGAATATACTGAATGTCATTTGCATCAACTATTTAGGAAAATCATTGTAAATTATCATTTGCATAATAATTTGGAATGTGGTGTATATTTGCAAAACGTGTGAAAAACTATTTAAAACAATGCATTGGTTATTCTGCGATGCAGGGTGATCTCTCTTGATGCAGACAACAGTTTTTAGTGTGATTTTTAGTGTGACAGTTTTTAGACTCATCTGCCCATATGGATGTGTCTCTGGTACTGTTTGAGATGAGCTAGTGAGACGCCTTCCTCTCTAAAATCCTGCATAACAAACGTCAACCTTTCCCCTCACATTTGAGTGCTTTCACCTTGTAGGACACCTAATACATTTGTGCGAGGGATAATTATATTGCCGTAGGCCTGTGCTTCTCCTTTTCTCCTCCCCACGTTCTTTCACTCACATACCTCTCAATTGCTTCAATGGGCCTCTGTCCAGGGCAGCCATAATGCTTAGATTTACATTTCAAGGGACCTTGAAGAGTCAGTGCAACTTTCAGATGCTAAATTAAATTGCTTCTTATTACTGTGGGCATTTTTTGACTAATACATTCTCCTCATGATGGGAATCAAACACATCTTCTAGGCCAATACATCCATTGTATAAATGCTCCATTTAGCATCTTAATTATTAAAAGAAGTTTGGCTTAAATAGCACAGAATAACAAGCCACAAAAATAGGCTCCCAAGAATGTTTCTATATTTGCAGTTCCATAAATCTTTGCTCATTTAGAGAAAAGTCCAACTGGTTGATAACATTAACTGCATTATTATGCGTTATTTATTCTCATGCCAATAATTGATGTACACAGTATATATTTAATGCTGTCAAATGATCAAATAAACGAACTGCTATTAACTGCATGATCATCTGTGGTTAATAAGCAATTAATTTTACATTGTTCAAATAATTCCGTACATTCATTTTATTACTATGCTCTGCTGCAAATCAAGCATTCATTCTGAATGGTTCCAGCTCAAAAAACATAAATACCTTAACGGTGATTACATTAAGCATTTTAAATGTATTGCATGTGTTAACGCGTTAACTTTGACATATACTGTAAGTCTACAGTATAATAATATAAAGATCCACAACATGCTATTTACAGGTAGGTGGTGTTTGTGCCTATGGTTTCTAATAAAACATCTTATTTGCCATTAAATGTCAATAGTCTTGCTGCAGTTGCTGGCGTGGGCCTGAGGTCACAGTCCTCTTATGTCTGACTGACCTCTTCAAAGGATGAGTTTCTCAGACACTGTTGTCTAGTGTACAGATTGAGCACCGCAAGAGTAATAGATTAGCAATACTTAGTACCAAGATGAGTTGTGGGAGTTTTTTGACTAGATGATGTAAAAGCTTAATCCACCTATATGTTATTAAACGTCTGCTAATACCGAGGAGTAGATTTTGTCTCCACCGGAGTTCCAACCAGGGTTTAACTGCACTCCCAATTAACCAAACAAAAACCAAACCTCTATTTTCTGGACATTAAAAGTAGTCCTAATAGCAGCGTTTTAATCCTGGCGATTTTGTTCTCTGTCCCTGAGGTGGGTTCACTGGTCGTAGGTGGTGTTGATGTGCTTTGTCAGAGTGCTTAATCAAAGAGGAAATAATGCACAGTATGATCCTTGGGGAAAGCGGCTTAAATACTTCCTTTCTTGACAAAAGCTGTCGAGAGCAGATCAAATTAAGTGGTTTGATACTTCCTCTGCAAAGAGGATTAAGCCGATTAATTCTAAAAAGTGTTTAAGATTAAAGCTGGTTCATGGGCGTCAGGGAGAACTTCCAGCCCAGGGTCTCAGTGTTGGTGAGGAACAAAAAGAGAGGTGGGGAAAGTCTCTGCAAGAGAGGTGGAACACTATGCTGTACGTATACGACTCATAGATTTACTTAAATGTTTTATTTTTATTTCTCTTTTATGACAACTGTTCATATGTACAAATATGTATCAAAATGTTGCATTATAGTAATTATGTGAATGTTCTTATCCAGAGCTACTTACAGTTAAAAAGTATTTGTATGAACATCAAAAGTTTCAACGGACAAGTGACCAACAGAAAAAGAATAATGTCTCCCTGACCAAAGACGGAGGGGGGTTCAAAATCAAAAGTAACAGTCAGTATCTGGTTTGGCCACCGGCTGCATTAAGTACTGCAGTTCATCTCCTTCTCATAGACTGCACCAGATGTGGCAGTTATTGCTGTGAGGTGTCACCCCACTCTTCCACCAAGGCATCTGCAAGTTTCTGGGGGACATTTCTCACCCTCTAACAGGTCCCAGATGTGCTCAATTGGATTGAGATCCAGTCTTTGCTGGCTATGGCAGAATACTGACATTCCTGTCTTGCAGGAAATCACACATAGAATGAGCAATATGGCTGGTGGCATTGTCATGCTGGAGGGTCATGTCAGGATGAGTCTGCAGAAAGGGTACCACATGAGGGAGGAGGATGTCTTCCCTGTAACACACAGCATTGAGACTTCCTGCAATGAGAACAAGCTCAGTCCAATGATGCTGTGACACACCGCCCCAGACCATGACAGACCCTCCACCTCCAAATCGATCCCACTCCAGGGTACAGGCTTCAGTCTAATGCTCATTCCTTTGATGATAAACGTGAGTCCGACCATCACCCCTGGTGAGACAAAACCGAAACTCATCAGTGAAGGGCACTTTTTGCCAGTAATGTCGGGTCAAGCGCAGATGGGTTTGTGCCCATAGGCGACATGTTGCCAGTGATGTCTGGTGAGGACCTGCATTACAATAGGCCTACGAGCCCACACTCCAGCGTCTCTCAGCCTATTGTGGACAGAGTGCTGTTGGAGGAATTGTGCATTCCTGGTGTAACTCTGGCAGTTGTTGTTGCCATCAGACATTGCAATATATTACCCTGGCCACATCTGCAGTCCTCTTGCCTCCTTGCAGCATCCCTTTGGCACATTCACACAGATGAGTAGGGACCCTGGGCATCTTTCTTTTGGTGGTTTTTCAGAGTCAGTAAACAGGTCTCTTTAGTATCCCCAGTTTTCATAACTGTGACTTTAATTGCCTACCATCAGTAAGCTGTTGGTGTCTTAACGACCGTTCCACAAACTCATGTTCATTCTTTTATTTGGTCATTGAACAAACATGAAAAACATTGTTTAAACCCTTTACAATGAAGATCTGTGAAGTTATTTGGCTTTTTACGAAATATCTTTAAAATACAGTTTCCTGAAAAAGGGATGTTTCTTTTTTTGCTGAGTTTTAATGGCTGGTGGGAAAAACCTAAAGTTTTTTTACTAAATAAAAAAGATGCACTATTGATAAGTGGATATCTGGATTAATACTGCCATGTATTAAGTATGTTTGAAAGAGACTTTAGTTTTTGCTATGTGCTTTTTCATGCTGTTTAAATCAAAAGGAAAGAGTTATAATCAGAGAGAAAGAGGGAAAATATACAGGTCCTTCTCAAGAAATTAGCATATTGTGATGAAGTTCATTATTTTCCATAATGTAATGATAAAAATTAAACTTTCATATATTTTAGATTCATTGCACACCAACTGAAGTATTTCAGGTCATTTATTGTTTATCTCAAAGAATTAGCATATCATGAAAAGGGTCTCTAAGCTAGGGCTGGGCGATAAGGCTAAAAACTCTATCACGATATAAGTGTTTCATATTGGTCGATATCGATAATTATTGATCTGTTTTATGACCTATTTAGAATAAGGAGCAGAAGAAAAAAAATTAAATGTAAACATTTTTATTTTAAATTTGATGATTTTGGCATACAGCTCATGAAAACCCAAAATTCCTATCTCAAAGAATTAGCATATTTCATCTGACCAATAAAATAAGTGTTTGTAATACAAAACAAAAAAGAAAAAGTCAACCTTCAAATAATTATGTTCAGTTATGCACTCAATACTTGGTTGGGAATCCTTTTGCAGAAATGACTGTTTCAATGCGGCGTGGCATGGAGGCAATCAGCCTGTGGCACTGCTGAGGTGTGACGGAGGCCCAGCATGCTTCGATAGCGGCCTTAAGCTCATCCAGAGTGTTGGGTCTTGCGTCTCTCAACTTCCTCCTCACAATATCCCACAGATTCTCTATGGGGTTCAGGTCAGGAGAGTTGGCAGGCCAATTGAGCACAGTAATACCATGGTCAGTAAACCATTTACCAGTGGTTTTGGCACTGTGAGCAGGTGCCAGGTCGTGCTGAAAAATGAAATCTTCATCTCCATTAAGCCTTTTAGCAGATGGAAGGATGAAATGCTACAAAATCTCCTGATAGTTAGCTGCATTGACCCTGCCCTTGATAAAACACAGTGGACCAACACCAGCAGCTGACATGGCACCCCAGACCATCACTGACTGTGGGTCCTTGACACTGGACTTCAGGCATTTTGGCATTTCCTTCTCCCCAGTCTTCCTCCAGACTCTGGCACCTTGATTTCTGAATGACATGAAAAATGTGTTGTTGTTTTGTTGTGCTGCTTCTCTGTAGCCCAGGTCAGGCACTTCTGCCACTGTTTCTGGTTCAAAAGTGGCTTGACCTGGGGAATGCGGCACCTGTAGCCCATTTCCTGCACACGCCTGTGCACAGTGGCTCTGGATGTTTGTACTCTAGACTCAGTCCACTGCTTCCGCAGGTCATCCAAGGTCTGGAATCGGTCCTTCTCCACAATCTTCCTCAGGGTCCGATCACCTCTTGTCGTTGTGCAGCGTTTTTTTGCCACACTTTTTCCTTCCCACAGACTTCCCACTGAGGTGCCTTGATACAGCACTCTGGGAAAAGCCTATTTGTTCAGAAATTTCTTTCTGTGTCTTACCCTCTTGCTTGAGGGTGTCAATGATGGCCTTCTGGACAGCAGTCAGGTCGGCAGTCTTACCAATGATTGCGGTTTTGAGTAATGAAACAGGCTGGGAGTTTTTAAAAGCCTCAAGAATCTTTTGCAGGTGTTTAGAGTTAATTAGTTGATTCAGATGATTAGGTTAATAGCTCGCTTAGAGTAGGGCTGGGCGATAAAACGATAACAATATGTCTCGCGATAGACACGTAATCAATATCAATATAAAATGCGTTCGATAAAACGTTAGATAATTTCCTTTGCTTCGTCGGAAAAAAAACAGCGGTTGCGAAGCAATTTCGGTTGCATAAACAAAGGCACTCTCTCTCTGATAACCTAGCAACGTAGCGAGTGACACGCTAACAGCCAATCATTTAACAGTATCAAGTTTGATTGCGCAATATTACTGTTTTGTGTCGTGGTGGATTCTTCCGTAACTGAAACTTATAAGTGGAAAATTATTGCTGCACCGAGCGAGGAAATTGTTGATAAAACGGTAAAAGTCAGCTCGCCAGTATGGCAGTTTTTTGTTTTTTAAAAGTCTGACCGTAGTCAGAACATGTCGTCTGCAAATGATGCAAAACGTCGTCCCCACCAAGACTGGTAGGCTATATCACAAACTTGTTTTCCCCACCTTCTCAGGTCTCAGGTTTCTCTGTTTATATTTAACACTTTGTACTATTTTATTACACTTTATTTAGCATTTCTTAAGTATTCTAATTTTGCATCTTAGTGTAACAGATAATTGTTAAGTGTTCATTGTGATTTTAGACTTATGTTTCCATTTTAATTATTTGAGTGTTTTCCATGGTTGTGTTGACATTTCTGCCTTTATAACTAAGGGGATTATAATCAGTGGAAGGTTAAATTTAAAATAAAAATGTTTACATTTAATTTTTTTTCTTCTGCTCCTTATTCTAAATAGGTCATAAAACAGATCAATAATTATCGATATCGACCAATATGAAACACTTATATCGTGATAGAGTTTTTAGCCTTATCGCCCAGCCCTAGCTTAGAGACCCTTTTCATGATATGCTAATTCTTTGAGATAAACAATAAATGACCTGAAATACTTCAGTTGGTGTGCAATGAATCTAAAATATATGAAAGTTTAATTTTTATCATTACATTACGGAAAATAATGAACTTTATCACAATATGCTAATTTCTTGAGAAGGACCTGTATAAATAGAATTGCTGCAGTTTTCTCTCCCTTTTTGCTATAATATAGTACTCTTTCCAGTCGTGTGTCCATCACTAGAAGACATGTCTGATTTTGCCCCATTGCCTCGTCCATCTAAACACAAGGTGACTCTGTGACAGACACAGCTCATCAAACAATTCATGAGGCCACATGCTTGTAAATGCAGCTTCATTTTTCCCTCATAAGCAGGTTATTGCATCTAACATCTACTTACATACCAAGCTATGTGTCCTCTTTCTGTAGAGAGTTTCTAGCCTTGAGCTGGATTTAACAATTAACAACCACACACACTGAAAGAAGGTCTGAAAGAATACAACCAGTGTGTTGGAATAAAAGGGTCTAAAAGAATACAAGCAGTGT
>JACXGM010012752.1:0-10729 GCA_016801145.1 Umbra pygmaea
ACACACACACCCTCATGGGGACCAGCAAACATAAAAATCCATGTTGACTAACATTAACCTCAACCCTTACCGTAACCAAATTCTAAAATGAACCTCGCCCCAACCCTAACCTTAACCTCAATAACCTAACATTATTGCCTAAACTTAACCTTCCACTACTGCCTAAACATAACACTAAACCTAAAGAGAGAGAGAGAGAGAGAGAGAGAGAGAGAGAGAGAGAGAGAGTCTTGGGTCACTATTTTCATGAATATATATAATCTGGGCCTGTAAGTGTTGGAACATGCAAAATATCTGTAGGAAAAAAACCTCAAGCACCAGGGACTTGTAAAAGCATTTCTGTGTACAGAAAGTGCAGTTTATTTACAAAACAAAGTAAATTTACACACCAAAAAAACCACTGCAATTTGACATGACAGTTAATAAGCAGAAATGGTGCCCAACAACAGTACAAATTTAATAGCAAAGAAAGGTTTTGGAAGACCGAATTAGTTTTAAACAAGACCAAATTAAATCTGTGTGACAAGAAACACTTTGGATGTCAGTGTATTACACAGTGCAGGTATTATTTATTATGATTTATAATTTTAGAATGTCAGTGTACTAGCTAGTACACAGTGCAGGTATGATGTTTTATATGATTTATCATTTTAGAATGTCAGGGGGACTGCCTAACTACACAAATTTTCCTTGGTAGATTTAAAATATAATAATTCTGCGTTTCAAGGTGAGAACTGGCAAAATGTTTCACAAACGCATCCATGTTGATGGAGCGTGCCCTGCTTGACTCTGAGAATACCAAGGTGTTTTAACCTGTCATCAGCCATTATTGTCCTAAGGTGGGTTTTAATCAATTTTAAAGCTGAGAAGCTTCTCTCACAAGAGGCACTGCTGACTGCTGTAACAACAGAAATCTTACAAAGTCAAAACAGCTCATAGAAGACCTCTTTAAACGGTTCTAAAAACACAATAAACTCAAGGAGCCACTTTTCTCTCTCCTATCAAGAAGCTGCTTGGTTTGATGAACCTCATGTTTGAGGTCCTCTAAATCAGACTCAAAGGTCTGATCAAAGGCAAGCAGAGGCTCCTCTTTCAAGAATGTTGTACTCTTTGGGTTGAGAGACTAAACCCATTGTATTATCTCACAATTCTTCTTTGAAAATTGTGAGACGGTCAAGCACCTGATAACAGATAGCTCTTTGGAAGCTCTCACCATCACTTTGGTCACTATGTGTCTGTCCTACAGTGTTCATCATCAATGAGTTGTGGAATTTTAAGATTGTTTTAGGATGTCTTTTACACACTGTTTGTACACTTATTTTCAACCTCTTGCCATACAAAAAAGGAAACCTTACTTCTGTAGTCCTGTAAGGTGTCTGTAAGGGCACCTACAAGATTCACAGCCCTTGCTAAATCAAGACAGCCTGATTGGTGCATATCAGAAAGACACTTGGCATCACCAATCATCACCATATGAAATGCAAATCTGAGAAAGAAGTCCCCTTGCCTCGACTGATCGATCACCACTGTTTAATTGCAATATCTTGCTGCACTATCAGAACTGCTGGAAGCCTGTCCCTCGGATTACATCCTGCCATGTATCTGCATGCCCACCTAACATCCGTAAGTCTCTGTAGATCCTGCTGTGGATACAGCTCTTTCTGAACTGCGAAGGCACTTGAGATGAACATACGAGCCAGACACAAAGTTATAGAGCTTCTGCAGGAGAGCAAAGAACTGCCTCAGGCACTGTTTTTACAGCATCGACAAGAACCAAATTCAAACAATGTGCATTAGAGTGCACATAAAATGCAAATCTTGCTCTGTCTTTAATCCGGGCAAACACACCATCATAGCCATGCCCCACGAGATTATTTCTGTAGTCTAATCCATGTTTTTGAAGGAAATCAATTATCATTTTTGTGAGACCTGCTGCATCTAACTTTCAGCTGACTAAAAGTGTAAAACACTTTTGTGGATGGCGCCGTTGTAATAGTACCTCACAACTTCAGACGTGTGTTCTTTTTTTAAATCTTTGGTTTCACCTGCAATTACACTAAAAACTTCACTTTCTTTTACATGTTCTTCACTTTCTTTTACACACTTTCTCATATTATTTCACTTTGTACCATCTCAGCTAAGCCCTCAAGAACTTCAATCTGGATTTCCGCTATGAGAGGTTCATGCTTCGTTATTTCTTCTAAGATTGTCAAAACATTTCCCTTGTTGTGAGAGTCAGACTCTCGATGACCTCTCTGAGCTATATTTTGAGTGGCAGTTAATAGGAGCACATCTGTCAACAGCCCTTTAATGCTGATTCCAGGCATACATACCATTGATATGATGCTCTGCCTTCGACTGAAGCTTTAACCCGGAATTTAAACAGTGCCACTTTCCAGTTACAAAAACCTGACTGTGATGTGAAGGCAGATTCAAGTGTACTGGGCAGAGAAAAATCCCTACAGGCGAAACAAGTCGAACCTTGACTTACTGAATATTCAAGGCATGAATTGTCCTAAACCAGGAGCTATTAAAAGCCCTTTTCTTGGTATCATGCTGAGTTCTGGGAAATGTCTTCAAACACGGCTTTACAGGACCCTCTTCTCTGGACTTTGATATGTCTAAAACACGTTAAATAATGTGTCATCGATCTATGGAAATGTATAATTAAGAGATCCAAAAGATACTAACAGCTGCTAACTAAAATGTGTAGTTTAAAGTATAGGCCTGGCCGACCACTGGGTCCTTTTGGAACAGCGTATCTGGTGCGGGTGGGAAGGCTGGATGACATCTCCTGGCTGCTCTGGTTAACTGTCTTGCTCAGAGCCAGAGGACTCTGTCATCCCTTGATACATCTATTACATTAAAATAACACCAGAACCAGTAGTGTACATTCACAATAAAAATACCACAGCCGTCAAAACATGAAAACACTAATAAAAAAACAACTTTTTTAAATGAGGCTAAATTTGATGTATAAATGTATTACATAATGTAATGTATTACAAGCTGAAGCTAAACTTAAATTCTCAACTGGGCATGTGCCATTAGTGCCTGGTACAGTGCCTTGCGAAAGTATTCGGCCCCCTTGAACATTTCAACCTTTTGCCACATTTCAGGCTTCAAACATAAAGATATAAAACTGTAATTTTTTGTGAAGAAGCAACAACAAGTGGGAAACATTCATGAAGTGGAACGAAATTTATTGGATATTTCAAACATTTTTAACAAATAAAAAACTGACAAATTGGGCAAGCAAAATCATATATAGTCATATCATATATCAGTCATAGTGATATCTTTCCCTTTCTTTTCATGCTTAACTGACCCTATGCAAAAATAAGACGTTGTGAACAAATCACAATATTCCAGCATCTATTCATAGCTAGTACAAGTGATGGCTCAAAGTTTTGAGAATGCAGCCGCAGCACACTTATTGCCACAACTTTTCTTGGTTGCCAATTGAAATAACCAGAGGTTTAGATGGCTAATTGGTTCGCTACTCAACGCAGCAGTTCTAACGTTAACTTACACAGTTAATAAACATTCATAAAAATGTTCTGGAAACATAAACGCGATGCAAACCTTAATTCTGACTTTAAATATTATTGCGAAAAGAGCTTATGGAGCTGTGGAAATATTCTCTCTTCTGCTGTATGTTCTTATCCTTCTGTATCTCGCAGAAAACGTTAATATTCTCTCTTTCTCATCCTCGATTTGAATAATGCGCCGTAACGAAGTGAAATAAATGCTTCTTTCCACAAGAGGTTAAATGAGATGTGAATCAGCATCAAACTGCCAGTAGCAAATTAAATTTTGGGGTGGTACCTGGGGCCTCTCTGGCTCCGTTACTGATTACTGGCCCAAACTAAATTTGGAAAAAATAAATTCAATTGTGTGTTCCTTTACATAAATGCAGGGTTTATTGCCTCTGTGTGTTTGTAACCAAAAAAACAACATCCTTAATGTTTTTCCCCTCTTCACAACATAATAGGTGGTTCCAATCAGAGCTGTAAAAAGTACAAAAATAACATTTTGTTAATATTGCCCAGCACAAGGACACATGTACAGCAGTAAATGTTGTGCATTTCCCAACCAAGTGCACCTGAGTTCACACATTTCGGGAAGTTCCTGATTACGAACAAAAGGACCAATTAAGGAGTTCATAAGTAAGCAGTGATCTGTGATATGAACAGAAAGAATAGAAAATGATTAATTATGGTAACTAGTTATAAACTCCCATTACCTGGTCATTTAGGTTTTATATAGGAACTTCCTAAAACGGGTAAACCCAGCCGCAATTAGTTGGCAAGGCACATTTAATGCAGTACAGTCAAGGTCAAAAGTTCTGGCCTCTACAAGTATTGGTCTCCACAAAGTTTGCTGCTTCAGTGTTCTTATATCTTTCTGTCAGTAGCCATCATGGTATTGTTGAGGAAAGAAATTCTTTATGAGCATCTTAAATACAGTTTAAACAGTTGAGAATGGTATAACTAGATGACAGTGTTATGCACCTAAGATTCTGAGGCCTGTTAGGTAACTGAGTGGAGACAGGGACTTTTCCTTTCTCTCTGGGAGAGATTCAAGACTGCTCAATTACTTTTTTCAGGAAGGTTCTGTGTGGATCTTGTTATTGTAAAGATGACCATGGATTTTTTCGATCAGAGGGAGGGTCAGCTGGGTCACTGTGCAAGAGTTGACTGTGAAAGTGAGGCCATCAATGGCTGTTTTCTTCTTTATAAACATTAGAATATGCTTACGAACAGAAGATGACTTATGGCTATATAAGACTGCCAAAGCCATCTGGTAAGATTCTAAAGATGACCTCATGTTTTAAGGAGACCTGCTGATTTGCTCATGTGAGACAGTCACAGGTCTGAAGAGATAAGGGTCTTCTCGAAGGTGCTAGATGTCATGAACAGTCCCCAAGGCTTTATACAAAAGCTCATTTTGTTATTCGGGGCATTCTCCGAAACACGTCTTTGTTACCTCGTCACTGTGATCCCTGTTCTAGGACGAGAAGTTATTTAAACATCCTATAATCAACCTGCTACCTGACTGTGAAATAATGAAATCATTATTTAAACCAAGAACCTTTCTTGCAATTAAGACATATTTTACAGTATACTGAAGTATGGACAAGCCGTCCATAAGTGTCAAAGGCCTTTATCGACAATTACATTAAGTTTATGCAGAGTTAATGACACTTGCAATGTTGACCCTTCTTTTTAAAGACCTTTTCAATCCGCCCTGGCATGCTGTCAATTACTACCAACTACCAATAGATGTTTTCCGGCAATACATTTTGTGCTCTGTGCACGATCTCGTGGGATCGCGGAACAGCCGAGAGTAGCAGTTATCAGGCAAGTGTTATTTAAATATACTTCTGGTGTACTTACAAACTTTCCAATGCCTTGTTTTATAAGTACAGAACCTATTTGTACTACATCCTGACTGATGGCAGCCCATTCCTGCATGATCAATGCTTGTAGTTTGTCAGAATTTGTGGGGGTTTGTTTGTCCAAGCGCCTCTTGAGGATCGACCACAAATTCTCAATGGGATTAAGGTCTGGGGAGTTTTGGCCATGGACCCAAAATTTTGATGTTTTGTTCCCCGAGCCACTTTATCACTTTTGCCTTATGGCAAGATGCTCCATCATACCGGAAAAGGCATTGATCATCACGAAACAGTTATTGGATCGTTGGGAGAAGTTGCTCTCGGAGGATGTGTTGGTACCAAGAACAATGATTTCAAGCACCACCCTCCTTCCAGCTTCCAGTCGGTTATTCTAACTCAGTCAGCATGACAGGGTGATCTCCAGCCTTGTCCTCATCAACACTCTCACCTTTTAACGAGACAATCACTGACATGTTGGCAGCTGGTACTTTTGTGGCAGGGCTGACATTTTTTTTGGGGTGGTTAAGTTCATTTTCATGGCAAAGAGGAAATTTGCACTTCGTTGCAATTCATCTGATCACTCTCTTGACACTCTTCATGACTATCTAGAGCACAGGTGTCAAACCGGTTCCACAGAGGGCCGAGTGTATACTGGTTTTTGGTCTTTCCTTTCAATTAATGCCCAATTAAGACGTAGACTGCCAGGTGAGGCGAGATCCTAACCAATTAGTGACATTCAATCATTCAGGTACAAGGTAAAAGCGAAAACCTGCAGACACTAGGCCCTTTGTGGATCTGGTTTGACACCCCTGATCTAGAGTATATGCAAATATACAAAAAAAGGGGTTTCCCCCCAACACCACAGCCAGGGGTGCTGGTCCCTGAGACACCCAACAAACCACCTGCTGCTATTGAGACCCCTGAAGTAACACCAATGGTTGTGACTGAGACCTGCAGCTGATGCTCTCCAGGCGTCCCAAACCAGTTGCTGCAGCAGAGACCACCGGGGAGGCAACATCTGCAGCATTACCGACCACACATGACCCACCTACAGCGGCAGCCAAGATCCCTGAGGGCCCCAATCCTGCGACGGAGACAACCGGGAATGCGTCAGTGACAGCTGAGTTCTCGGGGATCTTCCTCCTGTAGCTACAGGGATCTCCGCCTGCAGCAGCCAACCACCGGGTATTCACTACCACCTTGGCCGGCACTGCCAGCAAAGTCCCCACAGCCGGTACCAGTTGCACTGGCCCCAAAGCCAGCAGTACCCTTAAAGCTGGTACTGGCTGTCACCCCCACTAGATCACAGTGTGAGGTGCCTCTCCCCTGGCCTCTGCAGTGGATCCCTCCAGAGAGGTGGGTACCTCCAGCCTCCCCTCCTTCCTGCAGCAGTGATGAAGGGGGTGGTTGGGGTTGCCCTCCAGAAGGGGGGCTTCTGTGAGGGGATTCCCCTCAACACAGAGGGTCTGATGACCTCTTCCTTCACGTATGAGTGTGTGTGGCAACAGGTTCACCCTGCCCTTCGAGAGACAGACATTAGTGGGTGGAGTTGTCACGTTCTTTATTATGGGACCTCATATATTTAAGTTTCTCCCTTACAGTATGTGTGGTGTTTTTACAATTTCTCTTGTGTGAATTGTTTAGTTTCTGTTCCCAACTAACTATTCACATGACCACATCATGAGTCCTACAACCAATAGATTACATTAATTAATCATTCATCTGCTTACATTTTTGTAGTTAGTCTCTTATTTAAGTCCTGTGTTGATAGTTGGTGATGTGGTCGATTGTCCATGTAAGACATTGTCCACTTTATTGTGGTTATATTAAGAGAATTAGTATTTCTGTTTTTGTCCCTCCCGGCAGTCTTTCTTTTTAAAGAAGTGTTAAAAAAATAAAAAACAGTTCATTTTTTTATCCTTCTCGTCTCTCTACACCATGTGACCTCCTATCATGTTTTTTCTATGCTGTAAAATTAGGGATTAGTGGAACTATATATTCCACACTTTATCTGAAGCACTTACAACCCACTTACCATCATGCGCCCTAATAGCTGTTTTTGGGGTCTCAGAAGATTTGCTCTTGTTAAATCATAAAAATGCTGATATTGTTGCCCTTACATCCCTATTAGTGTGACATAGGATTTTGTTGCATTGAAAGTGTTCTCAACCACCCTTAACTTCTCTTCTGGCTGAGTGATGTTATGTCTTTGAGAAAATCAAGTATTTTCTTAAAGGACAACTCCAGTGCAGCTCACGTAGCACAGAGTTTGTGGTTTGACTGATCGAGTCTGTGTCCCGAAGATGGTGCCTGGCTGTATACACGAACGGTAATGTCTTTTAAACTATATTTCTAATAAACTGTCTGTACACTTACAAAGTTCTCAGTGCTTCGGTTTGCATGTAGGGAGCCTCATTACGCTACCGTGGAAGTGTGGTGCTATTTTGAGTTTTGTTAGTGGTCTATTATAGCGATTTATTTTTACTTCATCCGTGCCCTCACAACTAGCGTTATAAGGTAATTATCAGTTCGCACTAAAACTGGGCACATTCGATTAGCATGAAAACATACCGGTATCCCAGACAACGGTCGACTCGGTACCAATGTGTTATTAACACCTAGGATCATTTTGCGCCGGAGTTATTGTGTTATAAACATCTTCAAACCAACTTATTTCACATCAGAACCTCATTTTCAATAATGTATTTGCATTGACATTGATCTACTGTCCCCATGGAAAAATATATATCCATAGTTTTGATTTTCTTGCTTAAATCAAGCAAAGATTTTTTTGCACACATCTAAACTAATTTTCAGATTGCATTGAAATGTATGTGAGATGACTGCACAGCAAATTGTGACACGTTTTCTGTAACAAAACCAAATATGAAATAATAATTTGTGGGAATCCACTGCAAAAAGAAGGTAAACTCTAGAAATGGGTGAACATCCCCTTTAATTGTAAGGTCACTGATCTGAGACCAGACGAGGTAGGAATGCAGTGGCTCCAGTGGCTACAACCAAAGCTAAAAGGGGGTTGGGCAGAACTCTCATGATGTAACAGGGAAAAACAACAACAAGGACCCATTTCCTGCTCGAAAAAACAGGTGTCGAGATTGGGACACTAAAGCTAATATTGTAATTCCCCGCAGCACCAAGCTACTGTACACATGCCAGATATCTATCTAGACCAAAAGGAAATCATGTTAGGGCTGAAAAAAGACAGGAGCTACTGGAAGGCTTGATTTAAGTGTTACTAGATTAAAATAATCTTTCATTGCTTGTGTTTATGACCTTCTCCCAATCAAAACAACTTTTATCTCAATTGCTTTACGTTTATGCCTTTTTTGTCAATATACAATTAATAGTTAAGGCCTGGATCCATTGATGGAGAAACTAAAATGTTTTTAGGGTTAAAAAACCATGCTTTGCTCTAAAGCCTGTATCATAAGCAAGACCATTTTTCTTTTTCCTCCAAATAGATCTGTACTGTACCTTTACCATCCAACAATGTGGCACTTCTCAGTTTATGTGGACACAGAGGTCTGCCACCACTCTGGGCTGGACAGAGTTAGCTCCAAAAGAAGAAACATGCAAGTGCACATGCACACAGCAGTCATTCTTCAAGGGACGTTAATTGCAGCGTCAAGGTGCCAAGGTGGCGCCCAGTGAACCCATTACACAGTGGGAGTCTCCCTATCCTTGGGCCCCACAGCTCTACCTCCTCTCAGTCTCCCCCATCCTCCTCTTTTACTCCTCCTTGACTCCCCTCCACCTCCACCTCCCTTGTCTCCGTTTTGCTTCCCTTTAGCTGAGTCACAGAGCAGTTTAGTTTCGGCAGGGGGAGTGGTCGTAGGTAGTGGGAAGCGGTTAGGGTGCCGCCACTGCTAATTAAGTGTTTGAGAACACATCATTACTTTGTAAATACTTCAACAAATCACTGTGGGCAAATAACTCACAGGCCAGTGCTGAAGCTGGGTAGTTTATACGGGTACTGGATGGTATTGAAAAGTCTCTACACTGGTGACTCTGTGGCAAGGCTGGAGTCTCTGCCAAAGTGCTTGAGGGCTTTCACAGTAACCTTTAGTTGCAACACTTCCTTGTCTTGCGGTTTTGATTAAAGGACTAGTCAATACAGTTTAATTTATATAATCCAGCTGACATCATATCTTTTTCTCAAGACACCCTACAGGGAATAGTCATCTTCAGTTAGCAGAATATGGAAGAATCACTAAGATATCACTAAGACAGGGAAGGTACTAACTCAACTTGGCTGACCAGAAACACCACTTTTCAACATGCAAAACATAATGTTCTAACATATTATACATGCAACTCAAATGTATTCCTTAGGGACCAAACCAATAAAACTGATTGAAATGAGCAAAGATTTTACTAAATTCATTTTAACATTCCTGAAAAGTAAATTATACCTTATATAAAAACTCTCCCACCATCCTTTGCAATTGCTTATTTTGAACACTTACTATTGCTATGTAATTAGTATCCAAACCAACTTACAGTCAGTACAATTAACTAAAATTAATGAACAACCATACTTCACAGCCATAGCAACAGCTGTATATATATTTTTAAAATGGTATTGTTATGAAGAATGATTTTAAGAAAAAGAAGCAGGTCCTTGCACATATAGGGTATGCTACAAATACAAAATACCTTTATTTTTTATTAAATAAAAAACATGAAAATCTTTATTTAATTAATCTATTGTGTGGATGGTATTTTGTAATAATAAATATTATTATTTTGGAAATGGGAATAAATCTAAATAAAAACGCTACAATCTGTTTTCAGTTGTAAAAAGTGTTAAAACATTGTGCCATCATGAACATGGCCCAAAAACTCTCCTGGCAGTATGACAACAAAGCTTCCTGATGAAAATAGCTACCAGATTTACTGTAATAGAGATCATGCACCTATTAATAACACAACAGCAACTAATGACCTGAGGTGCAGTGGTATGACAGAACTGAGCTATAACCTGATGATGTAGTAGCCAGAGATTTAATTCGTTTTTACATATAAACATATTGTAGCAAACCATGAATGCAGGTTTTTACACATACTGTAGACTACAGGCCTCAAAGCAACTCTGGCCTGTTAATTAGACTGTTTTGTTGTCATTTTTGTACATGAGAACACTGATTTATTTTACGTTGTGTGTGAAAACTTTATGTGGACTTAATAATATTGATAGAAACACATTTTTTGGATGAAATGAAATGACGCTTGAAGCGCTTAAAAGATAATGGTAGTAACTAAAAAAGTGATACATACATTTCAACCCATGTCAATCTATAGAATACTGGC
>JACXGM010012752.1:10829-23799 GCA_016801145.1 Umbra pygmaea
TAGGTATGTTACGAACAGTAGGTATGTTACAAACAGTAGGTATGTTACAAACAGTAGGTATGTTACGAACAGTAGGTATGTTACAAACAGTAGGTATGTTACAAACAGTAGGTATGTTACGAACAGTAGGTATGTTACAAACAGTAGGTATGTTACAAACAGTAGGTATGTTACGAACAGTAGGTATGTTACAAACAGTAGGTATGTTACGAACAGTAGGTATGTTACGAACAGTAGGTATGTTACAAACAGCCTGTCTGATGGGAGTTCTTTAAAGCATTTTTTAAACCTTCCAATAACTGATTGTGTTATCAAAAATGTAGGGACATTAACCCTGCTGTCCAGCCCTAATAATAACATGCCTTCTTCATTATTCGCAGCTTCCAAGTGGCTCATTAATCCTGTGCAAATATTCCCCATGACATTGTTATAAATGATGGGTTCTCAGTCAACTTACCAGGTAAATAACAGACGTGAAATAATACATACATTTGGAGTTGTTTTTGGGGTTATATTCAGTAACTTTTAAGAAATGTTTGGTACCTGTTTGTGGTACTTCTCGGGCTGTTAGAGGAAATTAGTAGGACCCATTTTAAAGGAGTTATTGTGCTAAGGCGTAGTAAGCAAACACCAGGGCTATTAAAGGGGAACATTCCCATGTACCTAATACATCACCTCAGCGCGGGTGCTGTGATGAGCTCAGAATCAGATCCAAGCTCTGACAAGTGAACAGGACAGAGGCTAATTTATCTCCCCATAAAACTTCCATGGCACCCCGGTGGAATGTCCACCTATTTAGTTTGAGGTGGCGGACTTGTGTGTACCCATGTAACCACTCTGGAGTTACTTACACAGGCAGCCAAATTGTGACATTTATTTTGACACTAACTGTTACAAGACTCCCTGTGTAAATAGAGCCAAAGATTTGATCTCAGTACAAATTTTAATTGAGGACAAGCAGTTAGGCAACTGTGCTCCAAACCTTCCATTCTCAGGGTGGACATTAACCATAAGCCCACTGAATTGTTTTATAATGTCCAATAGATTATTCCTATTGTTTTTAAATACAAGGAAAACATACATTTAAAATTCCTTAGATTGATATGTCATGTATATATCACAAAAAATAAATTAAGTAAAAGCACTACCAATATGTATCTGCTGATAAATGTTAACATTATACAGTGCCATGCGAAAGTATTTGGCCCCCTTGAACTTTTCGAACTTTTGCCACATTTCAGGCTTGAAACATAAAGATATGAAACTGTAATTTTTTGTGAAGAATCAACAACAAGTGGGACACAATCATGAAGTGGAAGGAAATTTATTGGATATTTCAAACTTTTTTAACAAATAAAAAACTGAAAAATTGGGCGTGCAAAATTATATATAAATAAGTTAATACTTTGTAGCGCCACATTTTGCTGCGATTACGGCTGTAAGTCGCTTGGGGTATGTCTCTATCAGTTTTGCACATCGAGAGACTGACATTTTTGCCCATTCCTCCTTGCAAAACAGCTCGAACTCAGTAAGGTTGGATGGAGAGCGTTTGTAAACAGCAGTTTTCAGTTCTTTCCACAGATTCTCGATTGGATTCTTGTCTGGACTTTTGACTTGGCCATTCGAACACCTGGATATGTTTATTTGTGAACCATTCCATTGTAGATTTTGCTTTATGTTTTGGATCATTGTCTTGTTGGAAGACAAATATCCGTCCCAGTCTCAAGTCTTTTGCAGACTCCATCAGGTTTTCTTACAGAATGGTCCCGTATTTGGCTCCATCCATCTTCCCTGTCCGTGCTGAAGAAAAGCAGGCCCAAACCATGATGCTGCCACCACTTTGACAGTGGGGATGGTGTGTTCAGGGTGATGAGCTGTGTTGCTTTTACGCCAAACATAACGTTTTGCATTGTTACTAAAAAGTTCGATTTTGGTTTCATCTGACCAGAGCACCTTCTTCCACATGTTTGGTGTGTCTCGCAGGTGGCTTGTGGCAAACTTTAAACAACAATTTTTATGGATATCTTTCAGGAATGGCTTTCTTCTTGCCACTCTTCCATAAGGCCAGATTTGTGCAGTATATGATGATTGTTGTCCTATGAACAGACTCGCCCACCTCAGCTGTAGAACTCTGCAGTTCACCCAAAGTCATGGGCCTCTTGCCTGCATCTCTGATCAGTCTTCTCCTTGCATGAGCTGAAAGTTTAGAGGGACGGCCAGGTCTTGGTAGATTTGCAGTGGTCTGATACTCCTTCCATTTCAATATTATCGCTTGCACAGTGCTCCTTGGGATGTTTAAAGATTGGGAAATCTTTCTGTATCCAAATTCGGCTTTGAACTTCTCCACAACTGTATCTCGGACCTGCCTGGTGTGTTCCTTGTTCTTCATGATGCTCTCTGTGCTTTCAACGGACCTCTGAGACTATCACAGAGCAGGTGCATTTATACAGAGACTTGATTACACACAGGTTTGAAAGTCAACAGGTTGTCAACAGGGTTGAGATCAGCGGAGGATGGGGCCACACCATGAGTTTCTCTCCTTTTATGCCCATAGCAGCCAATGGCACAGGGGTATTCTATGCAGCACGAGATGGTGCATTGTCATGCATGAAGATTTTTCTACAGAAGGCATGGTTCTTCTTTTTGTACCATGGAAGAAAGCAGTCAGTCAGATACTCTATATACTTTGCCGAGGTCATTTTCACACCTTGCAAAGTAATAAAAAAAGCTGCAGACCCTAAAGGGGCCTACCAGCCTTCTCCCCATGATTCCGGCCCAAAACATGAATTTTGACCATCCAGGGTTGCACGGCACTCATCCGTAAACAAAACTGTTTAAAAATTAGTCTTCATGTATTTCTGGGCCCAGTGCAACTGTTTCTGCTTGTGAGCATTGGTTAGGGGTGGCCAAACTGTACATCCAGGGTTGCACAGCACTCATCAGTAAACAAAACTGTTTAAAAATTAGTCTTCATGTATTTCTGGGCCCACTGCAACCGTTTATGCTTGTAAGCATTGGTTAGGGGTGGCCAAATAGTAGATTTATGCAAAACTGCAACCCTACGCCTTAAGGTTCGTGGTAATCCAGAAGTACCATGAAATACTGTATGTAATGTTTTCATACCTTGTCCAAGGCATTGTCCAAGGCCTTGTCTGAGATTGATTTCAGTGATCCAAAGAGCCATGAGACACAATAGCATCCATGAGTTTGATTAACAAAAAAAATTGTTTTTCAATGACACAATTACAATATGCATAATAATATGGAACATGGTGTTGTTGGGATTTTTCCCTAAAAGGCTACAAAACCCAGTGATCACAAAATCAACAAACTAACAATGATGTTAAAACAACATTTGAAGCCAAAAAAGCAGAAATAAAAAAGTTAAAGGGTATTAACATATTTATTATTAAACACTTAACTTTTTTATTAACATATAGCCATCTTAGAACATAACCCATGAGATTTCAGTCCATAGCAACAGTTGTTATGCCAAATCTGTTACATGACGGATTTAAGGAAAAGTGTCTCTCCCCATTTCTAAAGTCTAACTTTATAACATTGAAAACTCCTTACAAATCCTGTCCGGTGGTTTTAAGCCTTTACTTTCTCATTGTCCTCCACTACACACATCTTCCTCACAACACCATAAACAGTCTTCAGTAGGTACACCTTTTTCCCTTCTTCATAGAACAGTCCCACATAAAGGGGAAAGGGAATCTTCCAGATTTTGGCAACGAAGACAGATTTTTATCTAATGCCAGATGAGCTTGGGGAAAAAATATGTAAAGCCTGGGTCAAGCATGAAGGAAGTGTTAGGTTTAAGAGCCAAAGCTAACTAATGTTAATGAAATGAATATCATGATAGCTGTTCCCATATGCTTTGTAACCAAATGATAGTAAGCAATTGTGCTATTGCTAGTCGGCAACTTCCTTCAAACTGAACGCAGAGACAGACAATTGGTATCTACAAGCTCATCTGACTCTGTCAGCTTTATTGCCAAAAATCTGCCTTTTAGTTAAAAGATGTGTTTGAGGATGGCCAGCCAGTGCATCTAGTGTTGGGGTGGTGGTCTAACCCTGGGCCTCTGTCCCTCCAGTTCTGAGTACATGGTACGGAAGGTCAGATTCACACGAGGCCCTCGGTCGTGGTACTCTTTCGCAACCGAATGCTGTTGGAGACACCAAAAAATGACAAGAATATTGAAATGTGTTGTATATTCTAAAGGAACGGTTTAATTACTGCTGTTTGAAAATGTGTTAAGCTTACAGGGACGGTCATGATTTTGTTACGGTACTAGTCAAAGGTTTCGACACACATACTTGAAAGTGTGTCCAAACATTTGACTGGTACTGTATAAAATGTAAAAATAAACCCATAAAATCCTTATATAAACCCCAATTTGTAATAAAGACATTCCAAATATATGTATGTATGTATGTATGTATGTATGTATGTATGTATGTATGTATGTATGTATGTATGTATGTATGTATGTACGTATGTATAACACCGAGAAATTTGTAATATAATTCGAAGACCTGGGACGTTTCATTTTGTCACCCGTCAATGGCGTCATATAACTTTTGACTGCTCTAGTTGCTCTAAGTTCCAGGGAACCGCCAAAAATAACATGAATAAAGTTATAATATTTTTAACAATACATTACTTTGTTATTGAACATTTTTTCTGCCAGAGACGCTAGATTGGAAGGTTGTCATTGATGACAATAACAAAACCCATGATCCCACGCTACTTCCCGACGTCATCCAAGTACATCTTTTGCTATTGTTTTGATTGAGAGCCCTCTGGCGGCCATAAACTACATATTGTATGTTTAACTTTGTATGTACATGTCCAGGCAGTTCGAATTTCACATATTTATTTTTAAATATTTGTTTTTATTGAACACAGGAACAATACAAACACAATAAAATTAATTTCAGAAAATACACATTATTATTTTGCCCATAACATAACTATTAATTGCTTGCTTGTTAGATATTGTGAAATATCAATTTCTGTGCATATAAACAGTTGCAATCCAAATTATTCAACCCCCATTGCAAATCAGGTTTATTGTCAACATTTACTTGAAATAGCAAGTAAAATAGCAAGTAAAATAGCAAGTAAAATAGCAAGTAAAATAGCAAGTAAAAGACTGCTTCACATGGTTTCCCCAAATCAAACTGCATATGCAACTCAGAATGACTTTTCCAGTCTCAAACTTATTCAACCCATTCATGGCAAGCATTTGTACTTAGTAGAGCATCCTTTCACTGTTATGACTTTAAATTAGCTGCATAGCCAGACAACAGCCTCTGGCAGCGATCCTGAGAAATCTTAGCCCATTCCCCATCAGCAATAGACTCCAGTTCAGTAATATTCTTGATTTGCGTGCTGCAACCACCTTCTTCAAATCGCACCAGAGATTTTCTATGGGGTTCAAGTCAGGTGAATGTGATGGCCACTGTAGCATCTTCCAGAACTTTTTCTGCAACTAAGCCTTGGTGAACCTTAGGGTATGCTTGGATCATTGTCCTGTTGGAAGTTCCAATGACGCTCAAGCTTTAGCTTCCTTGCGGCATGATGTTTTCTCCTAGGATTTCCTGATTCTTCAATGAATCCATCTTGCCTTCCACACGCTGCCGGTTTCCTGTGCCAGAGGATGCAAAGTAGCACCAAAGCATCACCAAGCCACCACCATGCTTGACTGTGGGCTGAATTTTGCTTCATTCATCTCTTTGTGCCAAAACGTTCCAGTTTTGTATTATCGCTCCACAGAAAAGAATCCTACAACCTCTGGGCTTCTTTATATGAGTTTTAACATATTGGAGTAGAATTTTCTTGTGCAGTATTGGTGTACTTCTTAGAGTTATGGCATGGAAACCTTCTGCGATTAATAAAAAGTTCACAATCTGTACACTTTGACAATAAATTCAATTTGAAATGGGGGTTTAATAATTTTATTGCAACTGTGTGTGTGTTTGTATGTGTGTATATAAACATTGAACAAAAATATAAACACAAAACTTTTCCGTAGGAGGTGGAGCAGGCTGTGGTGCTGAATCCACATGTTGTGGCTTTAAATCACTGCACGGGAGCTCCCTTAAACCTTCTGACATCTGTGGAATTGTGCTGTGAGATGAAAGTGCACATTTTGGAGTGGACTTTTATTGTGGCCAGCCTAAGGCACACCTATACAATAATCATGCTGTCTAATCAGCATCTTGATATGCCACACCTGTGATGTGGATGGATTATCTTGGTAAAGGAGTAGTGCTCATGTAAACAGATTTAGACAGATTTGTGAACAATATTTTAGAGTAATAGACCTTTTATGTAGATATTTGAGTTCACCTCACGATAAACAAGGGCAAAAAGTATTGAGTTTATATTTTTAGTCAGTATACATACATACATACATACATACATACATACATACATACATACATACATACATACATACATACATACATACATACATACACATTATTAAACCCCCATTGCAAATTGTGTTTATTATCAAAGTGCACAGATTGTCAGCTGTTTGCAATTAACAAATCAAACAAAAGCAACTGAAAAAGATTGACACAACGAACTCCTCAAGTGGTTTCCCCAAAATGTATTTTTTATTTTATCGATTCTTGACTTTTTCAACCCCTGAATCCAATATGCTAGTTCCTATTGTTTTGTAGTTCTCAAAATAGTTTTGTATTGTTATGTAGTTTTCAAAAAAAGTTACATAGTTTGTGTTTGACAAAAGTCATTTATTAAAAACATTATGTGAACACCTACATTCAATAGCTTGTCATGCCTAAATTAGCAACGATAACCTTGAGGCCCCTATAGCCATTAGTCAGTCTCTGACATCTGATAGATTTTTGCCTACTCCTCCCAACAGAACTCAACATACTGAGTGAGGTTTGTTAAAAGGTTATCCCTTTTCACTGGGCTTTTATCACTTGAGTCACGTAAAATATAAAGTGAACTCGTAGCGCACACAGAGTACACGAGAAAGTCAGGAGAAGCCTTTGCCCCACTGCTCCTTTCCCATGTGTTCTAGATCCACAGACCACAGTCTGGGACACACTTGCTGTCTCTTAGACAGACAGGAACATATCATTACGACTTCTTATGCAAAAAGGGTTTTATGAAACGTATCAAACGGTCAGACCGACAGGCTATGTGCATGTCTGACTAGGGATTTTGGCAGACATAGCAAGACTTTTCACATACAAGATCCAAATCCCAAATCAGATACTGTTGTTTATCTAAAAACTGTTTGCCGGGAAGACGCCATCTCTGTCGGGGGGGGCTACAACACCTCACAATGTTTTGTGTCCATTTATAAAGAGAGAGAGCCAAATAGACACTGGGGTGTTAATGTGAAGAGCAGCTTGACCCAGTAGGAGACAGGTGAGTTATGGGGGACTGAAATCGACTTTGTGAGTACTCACAATACTGTTGTATGTCACCATGAAATGCAGCTGACCTTTTTTGTGTCAGTTGGTTGTCTCTTTAAATTGAGGAGTGGGCTTTTAAAGTGGCCCTGTAGGTTCCAGGAAACCATGGTATCTCCCTGTGGAGCGGTGGCAAGAGAAAACATTGCGGCAATGGGATTATCCTGGCTGGGTAATGAAGAAGGATGAATGCTTTCATAGTCCGCAAACACACAAACAGGCAGCACTATACTTCCTATATACACATTATATTGCATATATGAAGGTGCCAACATTAAATACTAAAAACCTGAACTCATAAAAGCCATAGCTCTTTGCTGTATTCTTTATGACATGTAAAATGTCACAGTATCAACTTTGCCATGTGCGCAAGAAAACCTTCTGACAGGATCGTGTGGGCTAATTTTTCAGACCAGTTACTGACGAGATCCACTTGCCCAAAATATTTTTACTGGTCCAAGGCTAGTGGGCCATGTTAATATTGTACCCTACCCTAAAACCTATGTGCCTAGGTCTCACCCCTAATCCTAATTTTAACCCTAAACTTCATTATAATACTTACCATAACCCCAAGCCTGGAATTCCTAAAAGTGAGGACTGTCAACATTTGCCATAGGTTACATTGCTCATAAATTCAGCATTACAAACACACCACACATACACTAATCGAGTCCATTAGAGCTCATTCATTGCATGACACACAGCTCCAATCAGTTCTAACTGTGATGTCAGTGAACCTGCTGCTTGATGTTTTATCACACAGCTCTGTTCCTGAGCTACAAGGAAGCACCTTTACATCAATCCTGTCATAACAACCCTGTAACAACAACAAACATACCATTATAACAACCCTGTTATAACATAAAACGCTGCCATAACAACAAACATGCCATAACAACACCCTCTCAGTTATAACTACACTGAACAAAAATATGAACGCAATCCACCTTTTGTGGCTTTAATTTACTGCGCGGGAGCTCCCTCAAAACCTGCAACATCTGTGGCATGCCCCGTATATTTGGTCCCCACAAGGTTTGTAAAATGACACACACACAAGTGTAGTCAATAAAACTCATTTGTCAACCATTCCACGTCATGTTAACATACTATAGTTTTGGCAGAAGTTATACTAAGTCATTTTTCCAATAATTGTTCACAGATTTTTTTATCTTAGAAAATGATCTACATCACAAGTGGGTCAGAGGTTTACATACTGTGCAATTAAACAGCTTGGAAAATTATGTCATGGCATTAGAAACTTCTGACTTACATATTTTGAGTCAATTGGAGGTGTACCTGTGGATGTATTTCAAGGCCTACCTTCAAACTCAGTGTCTTTTTGCTTGACATCATGTGAAAATCCAAAGAAATCAGCCAAGACTTCAGAAAACATTTTTAGACCTCCACACGTCTGGTTCACACTTGGGAGCAATTTCCAAATGCCTGAAGGTACCACGTTCAACTGTACCAAACAAAAGTATGCAAGTATAAACACCATGGGACCACACAGCAATCATGACGCTCAGGAAAGAGACACGTTCTGTCTCGTAGAGATGAACGTACATTGTTGTGAAAAGAGTTAATCAATCCCAGAACAACAGCAAAGGACCGTGTGCAGATCCTCTAGGAAACAGGTACTAAGGTATCTATATCCACAGTAAAAAAAAAGTCCTATATTGACATAACCTGAAAGGCCGCTCATCAAGGAAGAAGCCACTGCTCTAAAACAGCCATATAAAAGCCAGATTACAGTTTGCATCTGAACATGGCGTAATCGTCTCCCAACCGATGGCGTAGCAGGCTGAGCTCGTTATCTTCTTCTTCTTCTTCTTCTGTGGTATTATGGCGGATCGCAACCAACTAGAGGTGCATACACCGCCACCAACAGTACCGCAGAGTGAGGCCGGACACGGCCCACCCACGTCAACACCACCCCACCACTCCACGACCCTAGAAACACGTTGTTGCATGTATGTCCGTGTGGTGAATTATAGTCTGTTCTACTAAATACCATATTTTACCCAACGCAGTGTTTTTTATATTATTAAAGGAATGCTCCAGACCACTAAACACCTCAAAATCTTTGTGCCGGTAATGTTTCCAAGATGAGGGTCACTAAATAAATCTTCTCAGCGTGTTCTGTAATTCCCAACTCGGCCACCATGAACCTGTAGACATTAGTTTGTGTCACTGCAATACGTCTTTATATACAAAATGATAGTTTTTAAACACAAGTCGATCTTTGAATAAAGTTATTAGGAGAATAAAACGGAACAAATAAATATGAGGAAGTCAAACGAACGCATCTAGATGTATTTTCAAAAATGTTGCTGTGACGTAAATTGCGTTGGGAATTACCAATTGAGAACCTCTGGAACGTTACGTGTAGGTGCATCCAACACCGCCACAGATTGTCCAGGAGCTCAATGATACCCTGATCCAGGTCTAGGAGGAAATCCCCCAGGACACCAGCCGCCATCTCATCAGGAGCATGCCCAGACATTGTTGGGAGTCATAATGAGTTGCCGTGATGAAATTCACACTAGTTGGAAGAGCCTGTGATTTCAATGGTTTACTTTGATTTTCGGTGTGAGTTGAAATCCAGCCCTTAATTGGTTGGTGATTTTGGATTCCATTGACAGTCGTTACGTAATTTTGATCTCACTAATTACAACAAAATGTACAGTAAAGATTTTTATCTTTATTCTGTTTTATTCTTCGAGACCCAATGTGTGATTTGAGTGTACCCTTAATAATTTTGAACAGTGTAGTTAATAGCAACTACAATGAAATTTGTATAACCATACTACAGAGTTTCACACATTATATTTTTTCTATATTCTCCAAATGTCTTGTCTGCCATTGAAGAACACTTGTTCTGTCCAAACAAAAGTTACTCTTAATCTCTTCAGTCATTCTAATCCAATAGAAAAGTCCAGAACTCCAGAGACAGACATTATGTCCTTTCACATTTGTTTTTGTAACATATGTTTCCCAAGGAACTAAAAACTGTAAGTGCAAACACACCCACAAAGTTACCTGCCAGTCTTCTTGTGTGGCTCCTTCCATAATCAGGAGAGTGCCGTGAGTCAGAGGGACACGCAGCTTCTCCATGTACGTGTAGTCTCCATTCTCCTCCTAATGCACAAAAACATACAAAGATATTTTTGCATCCTTGGGGGACCTTAAAACCAGACATCCAGGTTATTTATCCTCTAGCCCTAAAAATAACCCTAACCTCAATAACCTAAACATTAATGGCTGAATTAACCTAGCCGAAAGTCTAACCATAACCCATAATGCCTAAACCTAAAAATAACTCCAGTTCTAACACTATGCCTAATTGTATGTTTTTACCAAACCTAACCCCTAAGCAGGAAATCGCATTCAATTCAGCAATGGGAGCCTGAAAAAAACAGTGTGGAATAATTTGTCAGATTTAACTCCTTCATTTACATCTGGATCACACTCATTCACACACACATGAACACCAGCGTATTTACTGTAAGGCCACAGACAACTACCATAATTAATCTGCATTATGATGTGTTAGTGTTACCGGGACGTATTCATAACAAACAGTAACATAATGACACATTATAAACAAGGCCATAGCAAATTGTCCACATTAGGCCACAGTAACCTATGACAAGCCTTTCACATCTCCTGCTGGAAGTCCTTAGTTTTACTATAAAGGGTACTTGGGGAGACTTATACGAACACTAGGTAGATGGGGCTATTTCAGGGGTATACCAAATGTACTGAAATGTGATTTGGGGTAAAGTCTGGGCCTCACCGGTGGGGGCTTCTTACGAAGGCTAAACACCCTCATGTCTCCCAGGCTGAGAGAGGCGATGGTGGGCTGGGGGCCAAGTGCCGCTTCGTCATCGCTGTGCCAGCCGATGCTGTCCTTGCAGTTTCTGTACAGGTTACACAGCAGCGAGTTGAAGCTGCAGCCGCTCTCCTTCTCCACCACGTCCCGCAGTGTCACGAGCAACGGGTGCCACTAATGGAGAGAAGGAGTTGTTCAAACAGGGAGGGTCATACCAGAGTTTGGTGTAAAGCTCTAAGCGCATGACTCTAGACAACACGTGCTCCAGGAGACAGGAGTTCCGAGCCCCAGGCCAGCTGCTTTCTGTGCCCTTCCTCTCTGCTTCCAATTGTTCTTTCATTAAAAATATTCAAATGAAATATCCCAAAAAGTACTTTTAAAAACAAAAACAAGGACTTGGATTCTTTGCAGGGTTATGAAATGTCGTTGACCAGTTTGAGGTCATGGGAAGTGGCTAAAAAATGCATGTGCACAGAAACAGACAAAACCAACCGACTTTAATGCACTACAATTAAAAATGATAACACATTTTCCCTCTGCATGTACTGTACCTACTCATCTAGACTAGCTATGGTAATCTACAGAATTATAACTATACCTCCCAAAATACTGGATAAGAATGATAATAACAACACTGTATAACATCAATAATTAACTTTATTCATCCAGGGAACACACAATCACAAACAGAAAAAAGCAAGAACCTTTATTTCTGAAGAGAAACTGCTTAGTGACAAGGATTATCCTAGTTTTTGCTTTTTCAGAATGTACCTTTGACACATCTAATACTATCTAATCCTGTGTCCTGGTACTGTACTTTGTTTAAACCTTGATTTGTGATACCCAACCTACTGAACGTTTCTGCATGAGTGTTTTGTAAATAAACAGATAAAATGCTGTGCTTTCCACACATACAATTTGTCCATTCACACCTTGTGATAAAACATATGCCAGAGTTTTATATTACGAGGGCATTATGTAGAAATGTTTCATTTAACTATAAGAAAATGTCCATAAAATATTTGCAGAAATAGGGAAATGAGGTATGCTTCACAAAATGAAATAAAAAAAGAATGTGTATTTATTGGTCAACAGAATGCTTTTGTTGTCAAAAAAAATCACCATCCTCCTCTAATTGGCTAAAACATTTCATGTTTGACTAAGTATCAATTCTTAGGTTTACATTCTGATAGGTATCAAGTCACTTAATCGAGACCTATTGAGAAACGCTCTAGATGAGACAAATATGTAGTGTAAACTTACAGGTCTCTCTCAAAAAACTACCACATTTCACGCAACCTCCAGAGGTAGCGTACGAGAGGATTGAACCCACCAGGGGCTTTACAAATGTAAATGCAATTGTTCAGGAACATCTAGAGAGATACATAATGTGTAGGTCAATGTGTATCACAGGGAAATACATAATGTGTAGGTCAATGTGTATCACAGGGAAATACATAATGTGTAGGTCAATGTGTTTCAAAGGGAAATACATAATGTGTAGGTCAATGTGTTTCACAGGGAAATACATAATGTGTAGGTCAATGTGTATCACAGAGAAATACATAATGTGTAGGTCAATGTGTTTCACTGAGAAATACATAATGTGTAGGTCAATGTGTATCACAGAGAAATACATAATGTGTAGGTCAATGTGTATCACAGGGAAATACA
>JACXGM010012753.1:0-13242 GCA_016801145.1 Umbra pygmaea
ACTGGGAGGATGAATGCAGTGATGATGCTGTACTATCCACACCTTCCAATCCCGTAAATGAAGGGGAATCTGCTCCAAATAAATCAACAATAATGTCACTGTAAGGTGATATTTTTGGAGCAGGACCTCCTCCGGTAGGTGGGTTTTTCAAAGCACTTGCGTCTTTTCTGGCTCTTGCCATCAAGTCTTTCCATTTTTTCGCACCTCTTCCACTGTCCTAAAGCTAAGCTCTCCACTCTCCTCGTTCACTCGAGCCGTTATGTGTTTCCAGGCATCGTTTTTTTTCGGTTTGAATTAGTGTTGTTAAATTTCGATGTAAGAATTTCGCGATGTTTACTGTACATTTCTATTGTTTTCCTTATCTCAGAATCGGAAAAGTTAATTTTTCTCTTCTTGGACTCCATTTTGCTGGTATTTTTTTATCTAGTAGGTTATTTATTAGCCTATAGTATACGGGATGTAGCTAATAAAGAAAAGTGCGTTGCCTAGCAACTATCACCACAAACATTCCGATTTCATGAACGCGCATTGCTACGTCGGACTTAGCTACGTCTAGTCTTGCTTTTATTTGGTGCAACAGGCGTAAATTCTACTCCCAACATCGGACGTAGCTACGCCCGACCTAGGATTGAAGCCCAACTTTTTTACGTCCAGCTGGTGCAATTGGCCCCTGCTGATACAGGGTGCACATAAACTCATGTAGGCTGAATATCCATGACAGGCCTTTAGAATTTTATTACAGGGTGACAACAACATTTTTACATTGGAGAATTTGGTAGATAAATGATTGACCCGCTTGAAAAACGTCTGAATATTTGTCTTTAATCTCTAAAATGGTTTCATCATGATTGTTGTTAAAATAAGTGAGGAACGCTGAGCTATATCCTGTCTAAAAACATCCTACCTGGCTGTAGCTCGTCGACTCAGCATTCATTGTATGACTAGCGAAGTTCAAGTAGTCAAAATTACTCAATTAGGTTGATGGCTAGCTACAGTACAGTACTGTACTGCACACACAACAACTGTAAGATATTTGTTCGTTATCTGACATCAACCTCACCACTGGGAATAAACATGTTTCAAACCGTAACTAGCTTGCTACATCAATGACAAGGGACAGTGTCTGCTTTGTTTATGTACAACTTGAGAAACTAGGTAGTTAGCTAGCTCAATCAAACATTTTACCATCCAAGTTACTGCTTCGCCTCAGGCAAAACTGATGTGCTAGAATCTTCTGTTTCAGCTGCACATACAAGTAGTGGCAGAAAGGATTGAATAATTCAGGCGAATACCCAATAAAAAAAATTTGGTATCATCTTTTTTTTTTTTCTTGCCTTGCCGGCACACTGAGGTTTTGCCAGGTCGTAGAGTATGTCGTCTGATTTAGTTTTTTTCACAATTAAAAGTGGAGGGGACAAAATGCTATTTCAAAATGTGAAGGGGACATACCCCCCTTCCCCAGTGAAAGTTCTGCCCATGCATAGAACAGTAGATTAAAAATGAACGAATTTGTCTATTCTTTCTGATCCTTTGGGCACATCTTCATCAACGTTGTAGTCTTTGTCGGCACTTTATCTACTTTTCTTTAATCATTAGGATTTATGTTTTAACTATGTACAAATGTTTTTTTTCTGAACCATAGACAACTTGAAGGAGGAGGACATCTCTCCTACTGCCTCCAGCAGCACGTCCTACTCCACACGCAAGAGTTCTCTGCCGCCCTCACCCTCTGCGCCTTCTCAATTGTGCCAACCCATTTCACAAGCACAACTTCCAACCAGACAGTCACATCTTCCTGCAACACTGCTCATCCCACAGTCTCCATCCCCTGTTCCACGCAAAGCCAGAGCTATTGGTAAGGTTTGCAGTTTGAGTTTAGAGGAATACAGCTAAGATTATTAATATCAAAGGGATATCACAGGTGACATTTTACATGTGTATTGGATAATTATTATACAGTAGTTAATTCATTGTTTCAGGCAAAAGAAAGCGAGAATCCGGACAGTGGGAGACCATAGCAGCGATGCAGGAAATATCGCGATATGAACAGGATCGGGCAGATGAGAGGGCACAGGACTTTGCTGCCAGGGAAGACTCGTTACATGCCAGAACAGAAAGGCAAAGGGAAACAATGATTGCACAAAGAGAGCGTTTCCAGAACGGGCTCCTGAGTGTTTTGGGACGTCTGATTGATGTACTTTCCACAAATCAGCCACAACCCTGATGTTCTTATTCAAATGAGTGCATGTAATGCATAGACTTGTTTAAATTTTTTTGGTATGCTGGCCTGTGTTTTTTTATATTGCACACTGTTTTGTAAATAGTTTTTTATACAAAGTGTTCATATTTGGGAAAAGGCATCTCCCTGCCCTGTGCCCTTTTATTGTTTTTGATTGATATGCACATTGTCACTTCAAATGCAATATTATTTGCATTGTCTGAAAGTTTGCATAGTCAACATTTTTAATTATTAGTTAATAAAAACAGAATTGTACCAACTTTGTCTGATAATGGAATAAGCAATTGGTTTATCACTGAAGGTACTGCATGTCATCTAAAAACAAGTTGACATTATTAGGTAGCCAAACTGGCAGGTTAATGACAAATGTTTGCATCCTTACTAACTCAATCATATTGCCATGTTTCTCAATTTATTATATTGCTCACGTGGTCTGGCTTTTTTATGTAACCTCGTAACATTGAATTTACCTCAGAGTATGGCCTTGTTTTACACTGATTACATTTGTGTGTTTTGTAAAATTTATTTGTACTCTAAAACCCAATTTGAAAATTCAAAAAGGGGAATTTGCAATAGTGTATAAAGAAAATAAATCACAGTTACTTTAAGTGTTAGTACCAACAGCTACGGTCCTGATTTCTTTCACGACAAACCTATTTTGGCACTCCTGATAATAAGAATTTGCTGGTTGACTAGCTGAATGAGGTTACACTATATATGGTTAGAGTGAGGATGGTAGCTCGCCAGGAAACCCCTGCTTTACAGCAATTACATTTGCATTTCTGTGCACGTGACAACCACGCTAGCAATACAAATTAAATAGACAAATTTGGAGATGTCTAGAGTTCACAGCATTTTACTGCATACTGTACATACATCATTCCCAGGTCCCTCTGTGGGATTCATCACTCCGTGCCATTGTCTTAGGGAATTCATCATGCATCTTGCAGAGGTCGTGCAATATGCAGCATGTGAAGACCATCAACATTACCAGTACCAAATCATGGTCATTGGGCACCACCACCTGACCATTGGTCACTGAAATGCATTCTCCACAACATCTTCCTGTTATTTTTCTCCTGTGCATCAGTGAGATGTCCAGTTGTGAGGAAATGGTTTGACCAACCATGGCAGGAGTAGGTATGCCCCATCTCCAAGTAGGTAGTATCCCACTTGCTGTTGACAAATGGCTTTCATTATATTTCAGAAAAAGTCACCTCTGCAAGCTCCTACAAATGAGTGGAGTAGCAAATGGGTGCCAAGGGCACATACAATCACATCCCAAAACCTTCCTTTTTTTATCCACTGAATGCCAACCTTTGCAGTTGAAGCAGTCAAGGTGGCTCTCCATTGATGCAATTAATTGAATATGAGCCATCAACTGCACCAACGCACTGTGGGAAATGAAACATCTGTTAAAAAAGTCAGCAATCTCTCCAAGGCACCCCATGGTTGGAAAAAGCAGGAATGCTGGTTGAAGCAAATCTGTGACCACCCTACAATAGTCACAGATATAGCTGTAAGCAGTTGTGGTACTCACACCAAACAACAACACTTTTATAATCCACATTGGTTGCCAGCGCTCACAGTGCAACGCCAACCAGTCTTGGAAGGGGCACACAGCGACGGTCTCAAACTTTCATAAGAGTTAGTGAAAAGTCCCCTGGGACATATGGAAGTCAGGAATCCACTGGGCATCCATATATGGGCATAACTCTCCCACCAGTCAGAGTACCTTGTGTGTCCATGTGGACAGTGCCCGTCTCTGGTCGGCTAAGAATCGCGAGCATCTATAAATTACAAAAAAGCCATTAGTACAGTTATTGAAAAAACAAAACCGTGATAATTGAAAACACCCTTACACCCACGTAGCTTTCCCTTTATTTGACCTGATATAGTGAAATTACGATTTTGGTATTCAAATAGTCTAGATTTTGTATTAATTAAGTTGATTCTTTCAACCTCTGGATCCACTATGCATTTACTAGCACTATATGTTCACTAAACAATAGTAAACTATATGTTTAAAAACATTTTTTTTAGTCTTTAAAAAAGTTACACTAGTGCAGTTTTAATAATTGGGTAGATGAACAGCTAATGCCACATTCCAGTTGCCTCAGATGTCAGGACTGGGAATTGACCATTCCCGGTCCTTACCTCTAGTGATTTCAGAAACAGTTGTATGCAAAAGTTTAGGCACCCCTGACAATTTCCGTGATTTTCATTTACAAATAATTGGGTGATTGGATTAGCAATTTCATTTTGAGCTGTCAAATAACCAAAGGACACAGTAATATTTCTGTAGTGAAATGAGGTTCACTGGATTAACAGGAAATGTGCAATATGCATCAAAACGAAATTAGACAGGTGCATGAATTTGGGAACCCTTGTCATTTTGTTGATTTGAATACCTGTAACTACCTAGCACTAGAGGTGTCAGAAGTACAAGTAAAAGTACTTTTTCTGGGTGCAGCTGAGTTTTTTGGGAAGTTCCTAATTGAGACCAAAATGACCGGTAAAGACAGTTCATAACTAATCAGTGATCTATTAAAATGAATATAAAGCATAAAACAAAGATTAATTGTGGTGAAAAGGTAATAATAACCTCCCATTACCTGGTCATTTTGGTATTATTGCGAGAATTCCCAAAACGGGTGAACTTAGCAAAGTACTTTTAAAAACCTCTGCCTAGCTCTGATTCATTGGAACACACAATTGCTTTGGTGAGTTCACTAAGACTTGAAATTTATTGACAGGTGCATCCAATCATGAGAAAGGGTTCTCTTTGACTCTCCTCTGAAGAGAGGGAACATGGGGGCCTCAAAACAACTCTAACAGGACCTGAAAACAAAGATTGTTCAACAATATGGTTTAGGGGAAGGTTACAAAAAGCTATCATAGAGATTTCAGCTGTCAGTGTCCACTGTAAGGAACATAGTGAGGAAATGGAAGACCACAGGCACAGTTCTTGGTAAGCCCAGAAGTTACAGGCCAAGTAAAATATGGGAGAGGCAAAGGTGACGGATGGTGAGAACGGTCAAAAACAGCCCACAGACAAAGACTTACAACATCATCTTGCTGCACATGGTGTCACTGTGCATCATTTAGAAATTCAGCGCAGTTCGTACAAGGAGAAGCTGTATGGGAGAGTGATGCGGAAGAAGCTTTTTCTGCACACACGTCACAAACAGAGTCGATTGAGGTATGCAAATGCACATTAAGCCAGCTTCATTTTGGCAGAAGGTGCTGTGGACTGATGAAACAAAGATTGAGCTATTTGGTCATAACAAGGTGTGTTATGCATGGCAGTAAAAGAACACAGCATTCCAAGACAAACACTTGCTACCCACAGTAAAATTTGGTGAAGGTTCCATCATGCTGTGGGGCTGTGTGGCCAGTGCCAGTACTGGGAATCTTGTTAAAGTTGAGGGTTGCATGGATTACACTCCATATCAGCAGATATCTGAGAATAATGTAGAGGAATCAGTCACAAAGATGAAGTTATGACGGGGCTGGATATTTCAAAAAGATAACGACCCAAAACACTGCTCAAAAACTAATCTGGCATTTAGGCAGAGGAATAAGTATAATGTTCTGGAATGGCCATCCCAGTCCCCAGACCTGAATATATCATAAAACATCTGTGGGGTGATTTGAAGCAGGCTGTCCATGCTTGGCAACCATCAAACCTAACTGAATTGAAGATGTTTTGCAAAGAGAAATATTCCAAAATACCTTCATCGAGGATTCAGACACTCATTACAGGCTATATACGAAGCATCTAGATGCTGTTAATTTTGCTAATTTAGTAGCCTTGTGGGACCAACCTGATCTTGCGAGCTCCAGTTTTCCACTTGGAGATCAGTCTGGCATCTTGAGATAGAGTAAAAATTTGAAGCCGTTCGCCAAATGACCGACCAATCAGCGTTGGTTTGAGGCGGGCAGTGTGTGACACAACGAGAAGCAACTGTTCAGTCTAAACAACATGGCGGCTTCCACATATGAGATGACCATAGCTATCGCGCAAGTTTTCTGAAATATCTATTAATGAAAATCATGGAAATTGTCAGGGGCACCTAAACTGTTGCATTGGACTGTAGGTATGACTGTCATTTAAATTCCTAATATTCTTTAAATACATTTTTCTCTCTGTCTTTGGATACCGATATCCACTATGTTGCGGTCAACAGGAAGGCTGGAACAGAATGGGAGGTCATGTTGTGCATGGATGACAACACTTTTGCACGCCTTTTCCAAGTAACCAAGCCACAGTTTGAATATCTCCTGATGAAGTTACAGGAGAATGGGCTACAAAGGGAACACAGTCAAGGCTGTGATACATGGCCAACCAGAACAGATTTAGGGAGATAGACTGTCAGACAAGTTTGATGTGTCACAGTCATCCAGGGACGGACTGGCCATCGGGAGGATCAGGGGTTTTCCAGAATGGCCGGTCCATTCCAGGCCGAACGGGCCGTCAAATTTTACTTTGACCCCTGGTCGGCCAGTCGTGGACGTATTAAAACAGGTGACAGTAGACTGAAATGGACTGGCTGTTGCATCCGCAGGAGTGCAAAACTGCGCTCTGTCCTGGCCTTCAAATCGAGAGAGAGAGAGTTCCTCTATATTTAGATGAGGAGAAACCCAGAGTGACGGACACGGGGAGCGACAGATACCACCGCACCAGCCGCTCCATCCAAAATCCCGGGCTGAATTTTTGTCCCAGTCCATCCCTGCAGTCATCAGCACATCCTAGAACTGCTTAACATCATTCGCACAATGGGACCTTTATCTCCTGGCTGAAAGTCTTGTGAGAAAGCAGTGTGTGCTGCTGATTTCCACCGCCTCTGTGGCCTCAGTAATGTCATCGGTGCAATTGATGGGTGCCACATAAGAATGCTGAGGCCACCCATACGAGGGGACTACATTAACAAAGTCCTTCTACTCCGTCCTCAATCACGGGATTGTAGACTAGAGGGCAATTCATTGACATCTTTGCTGGACCACCTGGCAGGGTTCATGATGCCAGGATTTTGAGGGCCTCCAACTTCTTCACAACATGGCAGGAGAAGATGGGCCAGTACAGATTGCTGGGAGACCGTGCCTACACTGGACAGGCCTTCCCATTTGTCATAACACCTAAGCATGACAGTGGGACTCTTACTGAAGTAGACCAGCTGCAGAACTCCAATATAAACTGTGGGATAGTGGTTGTTGAACAAGCTTTCGGAAGGATGGAGTGCAAGTGGAGGCGTTTTTGCGATCTGCAGAACACGCAGATTGATGCTACACAACATGTGCATTGGTGGTTCAGATTTCAGAAACACCCACATGGCTGCATACAGCAGGAAGATGAAAACGAGTAGCATATAATTTGTCTTTCAACTAATGAATTGGATAAATTGGCTGACAACTTTATAAATTACTTTATTGCTACCATTGATTATTTGTACATTGTGTGTACCAGTAAATAACTTTTTTTCTCAATTAACTGTGGAAAAAAGACTCAGGTGAAATCCAAAACAATCAATTATTAAGAAATTGAACCAGAAGTCTATAGAGAATACACACATTATAATTATTACTAGTAATGTGTTATTATGTATTATTAATAGTACAAAAAATATAAACACAAAAAATACTATATGCAATAAACAGCAGTGTAACTATATATATAAAAAATAAAGACTATTAACTTCACAGGTTGTCCAACAACCTGGACATCAATGACTCAAAGCACTGCTTGTGCAGACCTGAGTTGAGCTAGTGTCTTTTCATGGTGCTGCTGACTAGCTTCTTCTGCCTCTTGAATAAACTGCGTCACCTCTTCATCCACCCTCTTGAGTTTCCGAGATGGCGTCAATGCCCACATTGGTGTGGAAGATGGGCTGCGTGCAGTGTCAGCTAGTGCAGTCACACTACTGCAATGGGCTAGCATCTCAGGTCTGCTGAGAATGGAGTGGTCCTCTGGGCATTCATGAACAAGTCCATGTTAATATCCAAAAAAGAAAACATCACAACATGATAAAAGAGCTCTTATATTTCATCACGTTCTAACAAATAAGACTGACATTGAATAGTTCGAACTATTGTTTGAACTTTTATTAAACACTATCAAACATAAATACTAATATACAACTTTGAAAATGAAAATCAGTAAACACAGGTCTATATAATGTTTAGCAGCAACCTAACAGATAAATGACACTCATTGTTGGCAATAATCCAAAAATTAACTAAAATATATTTTGGTTAGAAAATAAGGTGTTTTGGATAGTCTAAATCCTATAATTGATTATATTATATAAAAGAATTATGATTACTGAATGAAAACAGATCTTTTTTATCTTCCTTCTTAGAAAGTTATCATCAGGCTCGCTAGTGTTCACTGCTCTGAGGTAGGTAGAGGTTGCAGCTGACTTGGCCCACATACCAATCAATTAAATCAGTTTTATAGGAAAAATAGCTGCGGGTTAGTTCACATCTGAAACATGCAATTAAGGATGTAGTCCTGAACACACATTAGTCTTTCATTGACTATATTTAGAGTGATAGTAGCCTACCAACAATATGGTATTCATAAAAAATATTGTCAAAATTTATTCAGTTTAGAATAGATTTTAGATTGCTGAATTCAATGTGAAACAAAGGCTCCTCTGACTGCCATTTGGAGGTTTTGCTCAGTTAGCCATACAACTAGTCAGGTTAGCCATAGTTAGCAACACAGTTGATAAAAATGCATTACGTGGTAGAGCTGGGACAACGCGTCGACGTAATCAACGTAATCGATTAAATAAATACGTTGATTAGCCAAAGATACCATCAACTTGCCATATTATTATATTGGTATGATGTCTGAACGTGAAGATCAACCTGGTCCTGCAGCTAAAACATCTCCCCCAAGGACTCATCAATCAACAATCTAGTGGTATGTAAATCACAAATGGCCCTTTATAGCAGTACTGTACAACTGAAAAAAGGTACAACAGAAGGCCCAATACTCCAAGCCAATACTTCCTCCACATTGAAGAGCGTTATGCTGTGCAAAACTACAGCTAAGCCATAGAAGGCCATAGTTGTTTTCTTAAAGTGCCAGAGAGGGAATAGTAGCCTACTGTACAATGCAGTAAAGTGGGGAGAACAAGTATTTGATACACTGCCGATTTTGCAGGTTTCCTAATTACAAACATGTAGAGGTCTTTTATTTTTATCATAGGTACACTTCTACTGTGAGAGACGGAATCCAAAACAAAAATCCAGAAAATCACATTGTATGATTATTAAATAATGATTTTGCATTTTATTGCATGACATAAGTATTTGATACATCAGAAAATCAGAACTCAATATTTGGTACAGAAACCTTTGTTTGCAATTACAGAGATCATACGTTTCCTGTAGTTCTTGACCAGGTTTACACACACTGCAGCAGGGATTTTGGCCCACTCCTCCATACAGACCTTCTCCAGATTCTTCAGGTTTAGGGGCTGTTGCTGGGCAATATGGAATTTCAGCTCCCTCCAAAGATTTTCTATTGGGTTCAGGTCTGAAGACTGGCTAGGCCACTCCAGGACCTTGAGATGCTTCTTACGGAGCCACCCCTTAGTTGATCTGGCTGTGTGTTTCAATGCTCTTACTGAGGGAAGGAGGTTGTTGGCCAAGATCTTGTGATACATTGCCCCATCCAGCCTGCTCTCAATACGGTGCAGTCGTCCTGTCCCCTTTGCAGAAAAGCATCCTTAAAGAATGATGTTTCCACCTCCATGCTTCACGGTTGGAATGGTGTTCTTGGGGTTGTACTCATCCTTCTTTTTCCTCCAAACATGGCGAGTGGAGTTTAGACCATAAAGCTCTACTTTTCTCTCATCAGATCACATGACCTTCTCCCATTCCACCTCTGGATAATGAGTAATGAGTGGAGATCAGGGGGGCTTCTTAAAGAAAAACTAACAGGTACAGTGCCTTGCGAAAGTATTTGCCCCCCTTGAACTTTTCGACCTTTTGCCACATTTCAGGCTTCAAACATAAAGATATGAAACTGTAATTTTTTTTGAAGAATCAACAACAAGTGGGACACAATCATGAAGTGGAACAAAATTTATTGGTTATTTCAAACTTTTTTAACAAATAAACAACTGAAAAATTGGGCGTGCAAAATTACTCAGTTAATACTTTGTAGAGCCACTTTTTGCTGCGATTACAGCTGTAAGTAGCTTGGGGTATGTCTCTATCAGTTTTGCACATCGAGAGACTGAAATTGCAGACTCCATCAGGTTTTCTTCCAGAATGTTCCTGTATTTGGCTCCATCCATCTTCCCATCAATTTTAGCCACTGCTTTTCTTCTGTTCCTGCTGAAGAAAAGCAGGCCCAATCCAGGATGCTGCCACCACCGTGTTTGACAGTGGGGATGGTGTGTTCAGGGTGATGAGCTGTGTTGCTTTTACGCCAAACGTAACATTTTGCATTGTTGCCAAAATGTTTGATTTTGGTTTCATCTGACCAGAGCACCTTTTTTACATGTTTGGTGTGTCTCCCAGGTGGCTTGTGGCAAACTTTAAACAACACTTTTTATGGATATCTTTCAGAAATGGCTTTCTTCTTGCCACTCTTCCATAAAGTCCAGATTTGTGCAGTATAACTGATTGTTGTCTTATGGACAGACTCGCCCACCTCAGCTGTAGATCTCTGCAGTTCATCCAGAGTGATCATGGGCCTCTTTGCTGCATCTCTGATCAGTCTTCTACTTGTATGAGCTGAAAGTTTAGAGAGACGGCCGGGTCTTGGTAGATTTGCAGTGGTCTGATACTCCTTCCATTTCAATATTATCGCTTGCACAGTGCTCCTTGGGATGTTTAAAGCTTGGGAAATCTTTCTGTATCAAAATCCGTCTTTGAACTTCTCCACAACGGTATCTCGGACCTGCCTGGTGTGTTCCTTGTTCTTCATGATGCTCTCTGTGCTTTCAACTGGACCTCTGAGACTCACAGAGCAGGTGCATTTATACGGAGACTTGATTACACACAGGTGGATTCTATTTATCATCATTAGTCATTTAGGTCAACATTGAATCATTCAGAGATCCTCACTGAACTTCTGGAGAGAGTTTGCTGCACTGAAAGTAAAGGGCCTGAATAACTTTGCTCGCCCAATTTGTCAGTTTTTATTTGTTAAAAAAGTTTGAAATATCCAATAAATTTCGTTCCACTTCATGATTGTGTCCAACTTGTTGTTGCTTCTTCACACAAAAATGACAGTTTTATATCTTTATGTTTGAAGCCTGAAATACGGCAAAAGGTCGAAATGTTGGGGGGCCGAATACTTTCAAATACTTTTGTTGGTGATAGAATACTTATGTCATGCAATAAAATGGTAATTAATTATTTAAAAATCATACAATGTGATACTTTTGTTTTAGATTCTGTCTCTCACAGTAGAAGTGTACCTATTATGAAAATTACAGACCTTTACATGCTTTGTAAGTAGGAAAACCTGCAAAATCGGCAGTGTATCAAATACTTGTTCTCCCCACTCTATATAGATAGGACACACTTGTATTGCTCAACCATGTAACGATTGGAACAAAAATACCAATGGATTGATAAATCTGATTCACATAACTTTTTCAATGGAGATGTAGCTGTATTCCAGCACTATGGATAGACATTCGCATTGATGACAACGAGTCTACTTCCTTATTTAGAGACCAGCTTAAAAAGCTGTACAACTGTATTTATTGCTATTTTAAAAACAATTAAGAAAAACTATGTATATGGGCTAATGCTTCCCTGCAATATGAGGTGCTTTGTCGCACACAAAATGTCATTAAGCATTACCAAAGATGGAACCACAAGTGTCTATTGAAAAACACTGTAGAATCACAATTCTTCCAAAAGAGGTGAAATACAAAATGGCTTTTCTCATTGCTATTTTCATGTAGCCTAATTTTGTGCAATGCTTTGTGCAAATGTGAACACAATGCAATTGCATTTGATTTTAGTTGTTAGCTAAAATGTATTATTAACTTTACTTAAAAAAAATGTATTGCTAAATTCTGATTTTCTTTATAGATATTTTGTGTTAAAATATGTAAAAACAGTTAAGACTAGGCTATTTTTTTGTTGTGCATACTGTTTGTTTTAAAGAAATTATTGAATAAAATGTTGAAATATCGATTATACATGTTTTCTGTATTTTAAATGACTTTGTATTATAATTCTATTAAGAGTCTAAAAAATACTTTTGTTTAATCAAAAAGATAATTGTTAGATTAATCATTACAAAAATAATCATTAGTTGCAGCTGTGTTACGTGGTCTTTCACGCAGATATATGCGGACTCTGTTGATTTTCTCCTTGATTCCTTTAACAAGTGCAATTGATGATATTGCTCCTGTAAAAGTCAGGAAGAAAAATGGCAGACAAAAAGCACCTTGGAGACACTCAACCGTAGTTCAAAATATGAAGAGAAAATGCAGAAAATCTGAGCGCATGTGGTGGAAGACAAAACTTGTTGTCCATTATGACATCTATAAAAACACCCTTCATGCCTGCAATGTAGAACTAGGCAATGCTAGACAGACCTTTTTTTTTTCAAATATTATCAACAGCAACTTTAACAACACACGCACTCTTTTTGCTACTGTAGAGAGACTAACAAACCCCTCAAGTCACATTCTCAGTGAAATGATCTCAGACAGTAAATGCAGTGAGTTTGTCAGATCAGACCACAACCTCAGAAATTAGTCACTATGTTTGTTTTCGAAGCAATTAATGGTAACATTCTGGAAAAAACAGTACAGCACCTTAAAACATCAACCTGCACCCTTGATACACTTCCCACATCTTTTTTTAAAGTGTGTTTAACTGTTTAGAAGCAGATCTCCTAGAATTGGTAAATTCCTCACTTCTTTCTGGGACTTTTCCAAAGTCCCTAAAAACTGCAGTTGTTAAGCCCCTCCTGAAAAAGAGCATTTTGGATCACACCGTACTGAGCAACTCCAGGT
>JACXGM010012753.1:13342-23796 GCA_016801145.1 Umbra pygmaea
GCTGAACAAATTCTTAAGCTCAAATGGACACTTTGACAATTTTCAATCTGGCTTCCGACCAAATCACAGTACAGAGACAGCGCTCGTAAAGATAATAAATTATATTCGCCTCAATACAGATACAGGCAAACTATCAGTGCTGGTACTACTCAACCTTAGTGCTGCATTTGACACTGTCGACCACGACACTTCTTGACAGGCTGGAAAACTGGGTCGGGCTTTCTGGGATGGTCCTAAAATGGTTCAGGTCATACCTAGAAGCGAGAGGTTAGCCTACTATGTGAGTATAGGCAACCATAAGTCTGAGTGGACATCAATGACATGTGGAGTCCCACAAGGCTCAATTCTCGCGCCACTACTATTCAACCTGTATATGCTCCCACTGAGCCAAATAATGAGAAAGAAACAAATTGCTTATCATAGCTATGCAGACCATACCCAGATGTACTTAGCCCTAACGACTACAGCCCCATTGATTCCCTATGCAAATGCATTGATGAAATTAACTATTGGATGTGCCAAAACTTTCTTCAGTTAAACAAAGAGAAAACTGAAGTCCTTGCATTTGGAAACAAGGATACAAAGAAAGTTCTCAAGGTGAACCCATACCTTGATGCTAGGTGTCAAACAACTAAAGATCAAATCCTGAATCTTGGTGTGATTCTGGAGTCAGACCTTAGCTTCAGTAGTCATGTTAAAGCAATAACTAAATCAGCATATTATCAGCTTAAATATATCTCAAGGATTAGATGCTTTGTTTCCTGACAAGACTTCGAGAAACTTGCTTTCATCAGCAGCAGGGTGGATTATTGTAATGGCCTCCTCACTGGTCTTCCCAAAAAGACCATAAGACAGCTACAGCTCATACAGAATGCTGCAGCCAGGATTCTAAGCAGAACCAGGAAATATGAGCATATCATGCCAGTCCTCAGGTCTCTACACTGGCTCCCAGTCACATTTAGGATAGACTTTAAATAATTATTACTGGTATATAAATCACTCAATGGCCTAGGACCTAAATACATTGCAGATATGCTCATTGAATATAAACCCAACAGACCACTCAGATCATCAGGATTACATCAGCTAGAGATACCAAGGATTCACTCAAAACGCAGAGAATCTGCTTTTAGCTTCTACGCCAGCCGCAGCTGGAACCAGCTCCCAGAGATCAGATGTGCTCCAACAGTAGTCACCTTTAAATCCAGAATCAAAACACATCTGTTTAGCCACGCATTTACTGAATGAACACTGTGCTAAGTATTAACACTGTGCAAATATTATATAATTGAAAACAATATTTTAAATATTTTTCCATTTATTTAACGTTACATTAGAATGAATTTAGGCCCATAACATTATAATTAATTTACGCCAGTGTACATTAACAGTCGATTTTTTGGAACATACTATATTGGTGAATTTAGTATCGTCTTCTAGTCATGTCTCAGAATTCGAGGCAGTGGGCAGAGTTTTGTAAACTATATTTGGCATTTGTCCACATGACAGGCAACAAGTACAGGCAACCTTTTGTAAATGTCTAACCAGAAGACATTTTTCAAAGCTCACTGCTTAGCCACCTCAGCGTGACAATGGAATTTAATAATGCAATGAAATAATTTAAATCTATGATTACAGATGCTGCTAATAAATAAATAAATAAATAAATATGTAATACTTTAGGTGATCTTGCTTGACATACCAGTGGTTATGGCATCCTGGACACAACACACCATTGATGGAGTAACACCCTAAATTAGTTTAACAATCCCCCAAATTCATAACATAATTATCTGAGTTTTCAGCTGCTGATACTGTGGACATTAAACAGAAATTCACATAAAACATTTTACAGATCTGTAAAGCATTGTATTGTCATGCATTTATTGCAGTGTTGTACTGTTGTCACTTTAGACACTAACATATTTATTACATAACAATTTTTATAAGAAATGAAGTACAAATGAAACAATTGGATTCTCTGAACCCATAATTTATAATAATAACACCAAAGATGTGTAAACACAGTATAGATGTCACAACTTAAATTAAATGTCTTGTTCTTTTCAGATGTTAAAGAAGCTTTGTGAGCTTGTGCTTCCTTAGATGGAGCATAGAAGTAGTCATTCCAGCACGTGTTGTTCTTCGTGTTTGCCAGGATTTTCCTGGCACCCAAGGCAGATCTGTAGGGTTCAACCTGTAGGGTTGAGCCGAGACACATAGCTGGCGATGACCGCCTCCTTATCTGGTCACTCATACTGTGCACACAGGTCCGGTGGGATGGGGATCTGCAAAACCTCCTCAATGTATGGTGCCGGGTCCACAAAGACTTTGTCGAAAATGAGGTCCATCAAGTCATCCACGTACCCTGTGCAATTTGACATACACAAAGAGACTTAGAAGACAGAAGTCATTATTTTTCAGTTTGTTTAAAATTTTAACAGCATGTTACACTTTAGATACATTTTATTCATAATACAACATTTACATTACACCAATTTTTGGTTGAAAAAGTAGTGAATGTAACGCTTACGGAATGTTGGCTCAGTCTTAACTGGTTTGGCTCTGCATTCTCCCTTCCTGCCCTTTGGTAAATGGACTTTGAAGAGGGGGTCCCCAGCAGATGTGGTGGCTTGTGGTCTGCCAGCATTTTCATTGTAGTACAGAGCAGCCAGGTAGAGTCTTGATGTACAGTAGAGAAAATCAGCACAAGTTAACAATTGTAAAAACTTTACAAGTGTTCACAAGTTCTAAGTACACACAGGTATTTACCTGCACAGCATTCCAAGAAATGGAAAAACAACATTTTTTGGAGCAAAACGAAGGATCACACTGTGGAAAGCTTCAAAAGATGAAGTCTGGTGGTGAGGGCTGAGCTTGGCTACGTCCTTCAGGATTCTCTTGTTTGTCATCACCTTCTGCAGCTTGTAGAATGCAGGGGTTGCTAAAATGGACAGAAATGAATGCATTACATAATACATGCATCATAATACCATATTAATTAGCAAAGACAGCATTTGTGATACATTTATAAAATCAAATTGTAAAAGTGTCTAATTAACAATCTTTTACAGACTATTCCTAATTGGCAATTATAAAAATAAGAGTCATCTAAAAAAATACTTGCTGTAGATGAAAAACACCTGCTGTCAGCCATTTACTCTTGTCTGTGGTTTTGCGAAGTGGATGTAGGCACTTGGAGAAAATGGGGTCCTCGTGAATGTGGATGTCCTGCACATGGTTCAGGATGGAGGTCCATTTCGCTACTCTCTCCGGCCCGGTTGTTGATGATGCCGCGGTCCAGTAGATGTGGTTTTTGATACTACGCCTCCAATGCTGTAATTTTCCACAGTCCTTCATCCTGCAGTCCTTTTCCAGTTGCTTTGAAATTCCTACAATTTAGGTTGAATAAACTACTTAAATAAGTTTATCATAACAAGGACAAACAGTGATTTATTGCATTGCAGCGTTTCAAAATCAATAAGTGAATCAATTGTAAAAATGCGATCACACTGAATGTATTGCACTGTAACTGTACAGACAGTTTTCTCACGTCCTCCACAGACAACATGTGCAATCATACATCATTTAGCAATATGCCTAATGAATGTAGTAACAACTGGTATGTATGTAGATTGGCCATTGCAAAAACACATGCTTTTTTGCATTTTCCCCACTCTTTTATTTGATAATGAATATAGATACAAATATACCCTTCTCTACGTGCCAGACGTCATAGAATTGGGTGATGTTGCTTTCCCTCAGGAATTTCTGTATTTGTAGATGACGGTCAGTGACAATGCAGTCCAGAGTCACACCATGTGCATCCAACAAGGCCAGGCTCCTCTGCAGACCTTCTATTTCCATATGGTAACTTCCACCAACTTCGTTACTCTGTCCAATAAAATATTGGTATATTATTTATATATAACTATACACTTATATAAGTAAGAAATCACAATTTGATTTCATTCCGCTCACCTGAACCAACTGGATGTCAACAACAGTGTTGGTCTTGAGGTCCATCATGGTGTAGCTTCCAAATTTCGCAGATTGCCCTGTAAAAACAATGTTATAATCTTCACATTACTACTTGTATGGCATTGTAATATTTATTGATTATAGTGTCTGGCACGTTTTTATGGCACCCTATCAACTTCATACACAATCGAAAACCTGTCTGACCTTTCAATAATATATACAGTCGTATGCAAAAGTTTAGGCACCCCTGAAAATTTTATAATTGGGTATTTGAATCAGCAATTTCATTTTGATCTATCAAATAACTGAAGGACAAAGTAATATTTCAGTAGTGAAATGAGGTTCATTGGATTAACAGAAAATGTGCAATATGCATCAAAATGAAATTAGACAGGTGCATAAATTTGGGCACCTTTGTCATTTTGTTGATTTGAAAACCTGTAACTACCTAGCACTGATTAATTGGAACACACAATTGGTTTGGTGAGCTTATTAAGCCTTGAACTTCACAGACAGGTGCATTCAATCATAAGAAAATGTATTTAAGGTGGCCAATTGCAAGTTGTTGTTCTCTTTGACTCTCCTCTGAAGAGTGGCAACATGGGGGCCTCTAAACAACTCTCAAATAATCTGAAATCAAATATTGTTAAACATTAGGGTTTAGGGGAAGGCTACAAAAAGCTATTGCAGAGATTTAAGCTATCAGTGTCCACTGTGAGGAACAAAGTGAGGAAATGGAAGACCACAGACACAGTTCTTGTTAAGCCCAGAAGTGGCAAGCCAAGTAAAATATCGGAGAGGCAAAGGATGGTGAGAACAATCAAAAACAGCCCACGGACCACCTCCAAAGACCTACAACATCATATTGCTGCAGATGGTGTCACTGTGCATTGCTCAACAATTCAGCACACATTGTACAAGTAGAAGCTTTACGGGAAAGTGATGCGGAAGAAGTCTTTTCTGCACATACGTCACAAACAGAGTCAATTGGACAAGCCAGCTTCATCTTGGAAGAAGGTGCTGTGAACTAATTAAACAAAGGTGGAGTTATTTGGTCATAATAAGAGGCGTTATGCATGGCGGCAAAAGAACACAGCGTTCCAAGACAAACACTTGCTACCCACAGTAAAATTTGGTGGAGGTTCCATCGTGCTGTGGGGCTGTGTGGCCAGTGCTGGTACTGGGAATCTTGTTAAAGTTGAGGGTTGCATGGAGTCCACTCAATATCAGCAGATACTTGAGAATAATGTAGAGGAATCCATCACAAAGTTGAAGTTACGCCGTGGCTGGATATTTCAACAAGTCAACGACCCAAAACACTCCTCAAAATATACTCTACTCAATGTTCTGGAATGGCCATCCCAGTCCCTAGATCTGAATATCATTCAAAAATCTATATGGTTATTTAAAGTGGGCTGTCCATGCTCGGCAACAGTGTTGGGTCAAGTTACTTTTACAATTACTTTTGATTTACTTGTTGAGTTCACAAGTTTTGGGAAGTCCATAAAATTAAGACAAAATGATCAGGTAAATGGAGTTCATATCTGACCATGGTTGATTTTTTTTTCTTTCTATTTGTTTTATAGGTTACTGTTAAAATATGAACTCCATTTACCTGATCATTTTGTCTTAATTAGGGACTTACTCAACAAGTAACTCAAAAGTAACTTTACCCAACACTGCTCAGCTACCATCAAACATAACTGAACTTGAGATGTTTTGCAAGGAGTAATGGTCCAAAATACCTTCATCCAGAATCCAGACTCATTACAGGCTATAGGAAGTGCCTAGAGGCTGTTATTTCTGCTAAACGAGACTCAACTAAATATTGATGTGATATTTATGCTGGGGTGCCCAAATCTATGCACCTGTCTAATTTCTTTACGATGCATATTGCACATTTTCTGGTCATCCAATAAACCTAATTTCACTACTGAAATATTACTGTGTCCTTCAGTTATTTGATAGATCAAAATGAATATGATGATCCAAACACCCAATTATTTATAAATGAAAATCATGGAAATTGTCAGGGGTGCCTAAACTTTTGCATACAACTGTAGGTACCTGGAGAGTCAGCCCTCATGTCACCACCAACTATGACTTTGTCCTCTTCACTGAGCCGCTGTAGCATCATATCCTGCGACGTTTTCCATTTGTTAACAATTGCTGGCTCGATGAAATTCTTGGCATGCCAGCGAAATGTGTCATACTGGAAAATCTGCAGCTGCAATGCCTTGAAGATCTGAACGTAGATAAGAATGACAATAGTTCTTGTAGTAGCATTTCATGTAATTTCATGACTCTGAGCACATGGTTAGTATTTTTAATTTACCTTTTCAAGTTTGGAGAAAGATACACCACTGACATACACTGCTGCTGAAAGATGGATGTTTCCAGCTGGAGTACTACCCAGTAAAGGCTGGCTGTTCCAATGTCGGGAGAACTGACAATGGGGGCACAGCTGTTTCACGGATAAGAATGTCCCGAGCCTTTGTGTCCGAACATTACACACACGCTGGCACACTGGACACACCTCAAACAGCTCCATAATGCAGGTCTCGTACACTATGAACTTCTTTATCTTATGGGTGGGACTGGATGCTACACCACTGAAAAAAAGGGCAACAAGTTATGCCATTATATGGCTTTAGGTGTCTACAGCAATGTACCTGCCCCCCCTTCCATTAAATCCAGACACCCAGCTGAAAATAATGCAGTCCAACAGAACTGTCCTGCCATAAATACAACCCTCATTGATCACTATTGTAAAATGTGGTTATTTTTCTTGGTGCTGTTGAAGAGTGTTCCATCATACAGAAAAAAACAAATATTGATTAAAACCTTTATGAAATGCAGGACTGATGAATTCGATGTGCCATCGGTTTCAGCTAATAATTTGGTAACTGATTTTATATATGTAAGGACATCTGAGTAACTCACGACAACTGATTTGAGTCTGCAGGGTCATAGGTAGCATCCAGCCCTTGTGAAGCCACCACTGAAGAGCTGCCCTCAAATGGATCCTCCTCCTTCTCCTTCAGGTCCAGACAAGGTCTCTTTGCCGTTCTCTTTATTGGTGTTGATAGAACGGGCAGAGTAGCTGCATAAGGAGCAGTTGATGTGCCAACACCAAATTCTTTGCAGGACACAGTAGCCTGAACAGCTGTAAAAGAAATGCATTTTTATGAAACTCAAGTCATATGACATAAGATAAAGACACAGCAATATTAGTTTTGTGCAACAAAAATCTGCAACAACGATTTGTTAAATTTGATCAAAATTAGTCATTATATATCAGGCTACAAACCTTCACTGCTGATGTGTGGCTGCAGAATTTTAAAAGACAATTTTGTGCCAACATTGTGTCTCTGCAATGGGTCAGTCTGGCAGCCAACATCTCTTGTTGCAGGTAGTTGTTGTAATGTGCTGGCCTGTATATACAGGAAACATAGGTTACACAAACTTTCTCGCGTATGTGTAGCAACAGCTACAAATAATGCAAACAGGTTTAATATTTTTATCACTCAATTAGAAAAGAAGAAACTAGGGTTGGGCCAATACCACTTTTTATGGAACGAGTACAAGTACAGAGTATTTCTGTCACAAACCTGCCATCCTCAGCCTGTTTCCCTGTGTATCGATTTTCTGTTCCTGGTTCCCTTGTGTGTGTGTGTGTGTGTGTGTGTGTGTGTGTGTGTTTGTGTGTAATATTCTTTATTTCAGACCCAGGGGGATCCATATCACAATTAAATACAAAAAAAATGTGTGTGTGCGTTTGTCCACCAGTTCCTGTTTTCCCCTGCACTCTTGAAGGCACCAGTCCCTTAGCAACAGTCCCATCAACTCTAATCCCGAGCACCTGTTTCCTCTGCCACACCTGGGGCTGATTGCCACCCTTCCTTTATTAGAGGGATGAAGGCAGTCAGTCCCCACCGGATTAACGTACTACCAAGTCCGTTCTAGTATCATGCCACCTCTCTTGACAGCCAGTCTGAGCACTGTGTTTTATTTGTTTGGATATTTACACGTTTGTGAAAGCGACTGCAATATCCACATGTTTGTGTTCGCATTTGCACTAAGCATTGCAGACATTTTGTGTTAGATGAGAATGTCTGTTTGAAGTGACTTTCTCAAAACAGGGATAATGAATGACCTAAACATATAATATTTTCTTAGGGTATTTGATTGTTTTATTATAAACTGGCACACAATTCGCCTTTGGCTAAGCCACACCCTAGAATGTAGATTGACCAATCACAGCACAGCCAAGAACGAGCTCCCACAGAGGTCCGACACTTTTTCACAGCGCTCCATTGACTAACACAGGCGCCTCATATTTTTGGTCTCGGCAGGCTATTACCGTTGTAGTTTTATAAAAAATATGGTTAAACGTTGTGCCTGGGGCATTTGTAACGTTGTGCGTTTCCCAGAGAGTTTGGAGGGGGGTGTCCGTTTTTCCCTTCCCAAAACCGAAGTCAAATCCTGACAAGTGTCAGCTTACCTAGCATACTGATTGTTGATACGCTAGCACACGCTGCTAATAAATACAATGTTATGCTCGCGTAGTCCGTTTGCTTTGTAATAACAATTATCGAAGTGAATAGAGACCTACCTAGCTTTGCATGAACAGTGTTGCTCCTTGATATAGTTAGTCCCAGCCTCCGTCTCGATTAGTAGGATATGCGGTGCCGGTGGTTCATTTTTTTACTGTGACTGGTACTGTATACTTTTGCCTCTATTTGGATGCCTTGTTGTTCATTGCGTTTTGTTTGTCTTGAATATAGCCTTCGAACGGATATTGCAGCCCTTTTTGCCTACTTCTATCGGACACTTTTTATCAAGCTTTTATAAAGCAGCAAATAATTTCAGCAGGAAGAGCTGTCACAGCATAAGCCATGTTGATACCAAACCAGAGCCCAGATGAAGTTGTCGGACGTAGCAACAGTAACTAAGGGGGGCGGGGCTTAGCCAAAGGGGAATTATAGCTGTATGATCCCTGTAATCTATTTAAAAGAATATTAGTAGGCTACATCGTAATTCCTTTAAAGAGCAACGTGCAGTTTGGACACCTCAATATAGTATAGTGCACATTAATGATAAAATAAAATAGATAACTGCCAAAAACTATATTTAGAGATAATATTGTGATTAAAAATAACATCTGCATCAATAAATCACTGACCGGAACGCGAGAGAGTCTGGTCAAGTTCATGCTCAAATTACTATGGATGGTGATGAAGAAACCGACCTCTTACCATTATGGCTACTGTATATATATATATCTATCTCGCTCTGTCTCTCACCACTGCTCTATCGACAACCGCAATGAGAGAGCAGAGCGCAAGCTCCTATTTGCCTCTGCCTACGTCATATGACGTGATGATAGCGGGACAAAGCCTGGCTTATAATGGGCACAGTTTCATCAAAATCCTGCTTTAGGCTTTGTGTAATATAGCAATTCCTACATATGTTTTTAAAAGACCTCTTCTGACAACATTAAGCATTAATTTAGTTATCAAGTCAACCTGCACATTGCTCACTAAGTTATATTTCTTAACGTTAGTATGGTAGACTTGAGAGTAAACAACAGTCAATTTTAAAAATGCTCAAAGACTTACTCAGAACTTGGGCAGAGGTTTAGGTGCAGAGACTCGTCCACAAACTATGACAGATAGACAATGTAACTACTTTAAAATACATGTATTGACTGCATTATATTTATAAAAACACTGTTCCGTTGTAAGAATAGGTTATAAATGCTTGCTCAACAATGACAACTTAAAAGTATTACTTTTACAACACACACACTTTCAGTCAATTGTTAATTAGTTAGCTAGATTTCTCTAATGTTAGCTAGCTAAATAATATTGAATTTACAGAAGTTACGGTTACTGTAATACACTGTAATACTCGGTGTAAGGTTAGAGAAAGTCAACTCTGTTATGGTAACCCCAGGTCCAGCTAGCGCATGTGCTGCTGTACTCGGTCCGAGCTCTTTTGCGATATCCTAGCCACAAGTGATATTGCAGATTTCTGCCCAGATTCAGGCCACATGACGTTTGCAGAGTCTGACAGAGCGCAGAGCTTTCTCATATAGAGCCCTTTTCCTCTGGAACAGTCTTCCAGTTTAAATTGGAGGCAGACACAATCTCAGTATTTAAACCTAGACTTAAGATTTAAGTCTTCAGCCAGTCCTATGGTCAACTTTAGTGTGAGGTTATTATTTCAGCTGTATTTAGTTAGACTGCACTGACTTTCTAACTGGGGGGGGCTAGGGGTGCAACGGATCATGAAACTCACGGATCGGATCGGTTTTCGGATCAGAGTCACGGATCGGATCATTTTTCGGATCAGCATAATAAAAAAATTTAAAAAATTGTGTTAGTTGTTTTTATAATTTTCAGTGGTTATGATGAGCAATATGAGAGAGAAATGTGGTTAATATTGATCGTTGTTTAGGTACATTAAAT
>JACXGM010012754.1:0-23696 GCA_016801145.1 Umbra pygmaea
AAACACACACACACACACACATGCAAACACATGCACACACATGCAAGCACATGCACACACATGCACACAGACAAACACAGTGTACAGTATACCAACACACTGGACCAACTCAAAGAGCACACTCAACTTCATTCTGGCACTTTATACTCTTTAGCATAGTAAAGTATGTATATAAAACATGTATTAATCATATGCAGTTTACCGCATAGCTAGTTAAATTTGGTAAACAAATCTTTATGACAATAATTTGCTGAAATGCATTCAATAACAAAAATAAATCAGGCTATATGTGTCTTTTTTGTTTATTTATTTATTTTTGTTCCTCCAACCACATTCGCAGAGCCACCAAATTCTTATCACACTGCTCTTAAAATACGGAAGCATTTAGTCAGCACACGCATGGGATGATTACACTCACCAACTATACTTATGCGATGAACTCACAGGCACCTGATCTGCCCACAAGGAGTCACTGGAGAGCTAATTAGGAAGGTAAGGTATGCTTATCTGACATATCTATTTCTTATGCCATGTAGAGTTCTGCCATTTTGCCCTGTTTTTTTCCCAAGCTCTGGTCGGAAGCCAGAGAAGCCTGCAATATTAACATGAATATGCACAGGTTATATTTTTCTATGTCTTCTGGTTTGAATATTGATGACATCAGTATTTGTCCTATTAATAGTCATACTAATTAGCAGATTTGTTACATTTAAAACTTGCAAAATGCCTACAATAGTTGATTTGCCCATTTGGTGTAGATAGATCTTTTTTTATCCAGTTTATTTTCACAAGTAATCCCTCTGTAAAAGCTGCATTGTGCACCCACACCTACAGTAGAACGTTTTTATTCTTGTGATTTAGTTTTTAATGTACTGTATGTTACATACTTTAGGAGAAAAGTCTATAGAGAATGCATTACGTTTAAGAGGTAGAACAATGCAAGGAGGAAATTGGATATTAGATATGCAAGGCCTTTGTTAGTGATGTCATTGAATAAATTGTTGTGAAACAATCTTTCTTGGTTTCTACATAAGATTTGCATGGTAACTCCACCTCCTGTCAGACTTTGCAACAGACAAGCCTACCATATTTCTGAGCACACAATACAGACACTGTAACTGCAGCACCACCAACTGGCTAAATCATGTCTCACCAAAAAATAAAAAAGATAAATGAACAGACATTTCCATCTAATGATATTCACTGAATGATTACTCACATGTATCCCATTTGCCATGTCTACACTAAACAGTGTTTAATGTATTATTAGTGTGATCCTTAAAACAAGAAAGAAAAACAAGCACCCCCCAACTTCAAGCCCCCTTGGAGTGATGGACGTCATGGTATCCATCATAATGCATCTTTAATGACGTCAGCCAAGGAGCACAGAGAAAAATCACAATAGTGGCCTGCGGCTGAAACCAGCTAAAATGAGGTTGCTCTTCCCCCAGTCCCATGTGGAGGGAGGCATGCAGACACACACATACACACACACACGCACACACACATTCCAAGAACTGTGCACCTATCGATCGCAGGGCTGTAGCCGGCTGACGGCCACTCTTTGGTTTTGATGGATAAGTTTGTACCCAAAAAAACTCTGGGCTGTTTTGTGGTGGGCCTTAGCTGAGAACCTAAGAGACGGTGTGTCACATACTTTGATTTATAGGTCCTTCTGCCTGACTGGAGTAAAGACAAGCTTCCACCAAATTTGGTTTCAGTGTAAAAGGGCTATAGAGAATTAACTGAAAAAAACGTTTCTCCACTCCAATATTTGAAAAATCCTAAAACCATTAACATAATTTCTTCTGCATCTATTTACAGTATTAGTTCATTCTAAGTCAAGATTGACTTCATTCTAGGTACAGACTGATTTACAGTTTAATCTGCCTTTTCGAAGTTTGCTTAATCAAATAACGCAGTATTTAATAGTTTAGTTCACATAACATCCCCTGGGGACATGGAATACAGTTATATTAAGCTCTGGTTCAAAACATGTTTTATGATCACAGAGCAAAATCAAATAAGCCAGAAATAAAATATCTCCTATATTTCACAGCATATTCCCAGCCTCTTTTCTGAGGCTTGGAAACATCTTTCATTTGCGGAACCCCCAGCCTTGACCCTAAAGGTCAAAGTGAGTAAGGCTCTTCCTGTCTGTGGCTTTTCCCAGGATCCCCTGCCTTTTGACATGTCAGCACCTCTCCTGTCTCCTCACTAACTCAGGATGTTGCCTTTGCCTTCCAACAGTTTCCTGAAACCTGAGAGAAAAATAAATGTTTCCATCAAAGGGTCAGCTAATGTTAAAAATGAAATACCATATAATGTTGCTTTTTTTATTTATTTCTCTTTCCTAGGTAATGAACCTGTGTTCATTGTGACTCATTGCTGTTTGTGGATATGAGGATGCCCCACATACTGTACATGCTATTCCTTAGAGTTGTACGTATGCTTCACATGACCCACCACTTCAATGCAGTTCTTGCAAAATCTTTTGCATATTTTAGCCACCCATTCTAATCAATTCCAGCTCTCTATTTTACCTGCTGCGTCATACATTGTATGAAGGTAAATCGCTTCAAGTTGTATCACTGTACTGTACACCTACATTATTTAGGAAATACAGTATTAACACACATATGAACAGCGTTTAAACATTGCGCTGTACAATTATTTGTGTAGCTTTTTGCAAAGCAACATTTATTGAGTAGTGAATTTGTGAATGGAGTGTTTTATTTACTGCAATCTATCTTCAAAGTTTACAACTCTCTTTTGTGAATGAATCATAAAGTCTTGGTAAGCAGCCTTTTTGAAATATTGAAAATGTATTTGCCCGCCTATGCCCTTATGAAGAAAACATTCATGATGAACAAAATACACATTTCCAATAGCCTACACACCTTTTATCTATTTTTCATCTACAGTCCTCTGGTGTGCATAAAAGCAATGAAGTAAGCACTACATTCATTGCAGAAGAAATGTGTTGAAATCCAATACTATTTAAAATGTCTTGCCAGCCAAACACTTAAGCAAAGCATTGAAATGGGGTCATCCCTTATGATCAGAATGCAGGACGGACCATTAAGGATTATACTGAGGTGATGAGGAAATGGGACACATCATTATTAAACAATATGCAGGTGTCTCTCCAAGTACACAGTAAGAATGAGTGAAGATGACATGGTTATACTTGCGGCTACATCTGTCCTGATTTCTTTGTCTCACAATCAACATTGTACCCTTAACAATGTTCCTAATTAGTTTCTAGTACAAGTATGGATCATTGCGCAAAACTCTTTATTCAATTTAGGTCAAAATTCAATTCACACTAGACAGTAAACAATTACTGCAAACACATAAAGCAGTTTGCATAAGTTACGTTTTGAAAACCTTTTTACCCTGACCTTTATTCCCGTGTTGAACAGCCCAAAGACTGTGAATGGAAGCCTTGTCATTTCTCATTCATTAATAGTGAGAGGACAGAATGAATAATGTAGAAATATGGGTTTTAATTAGTCTTCTCTTCTGCCCAATGTACTTAAATTGGATGATCTGCTCCCTAATGCTATTTCACTTAATAAAGTATTACCCTGTGATGGTTGGAGCTTGACAGGTAGGATAACGTGGAGGAAATCACTGCGGTTAGACTAAGGATATATCCGTTTAGAAGTAATTTTCAGCTTAGTGAGTTTGACAGGTGGGTGGGTCTCAAGTTTGTATTCTGTGCAAAGGATCATATTTAATGCACTTCTGTCATTATATGCCATGATCATGTTATTGAAATGCATAGCTTATTTCTGATATACTATTAACTGGAATAATCAAAGTTTAATGGATGTCTGGTTGACTGTAATTGCAATGTTTCTGTTAGCATACGGATTCATGGCAAGAGCACATTGGAGTATAAGGAAGTGCAGTTCTCATTACATAACACTCAGTTTGCACATTCATAAGAAATGTAATTGCATTTGTCCAAAACTACCATTGTAAACTATAAAAGTAAGAGAAAGATATTATAATATACAGTACATGTACATTGACAGTATTTATATGTGGTTTATAAATGTACATTATGCATGTGTGTGTTTTCAAAATGCTGCTATGTATTTACCATGTGTGATTAAATAGTCCAGGTAGCCAGTGAGAGAACAGTTTGCAGTTATTTTTAATATTCACGGTAGTCACAATCTAACATGAAATACCTATATGGAAAATAAGCATAAATGAAAGTAGGGTATGTTGATTAGATACTCAGACATTAATGTCACGGATAACTTCTACGAGTTGCACAAAGGCTTGAGTCGAAAACATATGGCACCTCTGAATACTCCAGTACATTCCATGACCATGGTGTTGTTTGTGTGTGTCTGATTGGCCAACGTCTTGCTATAGGCAGGCAACGATCCCAGACAGCCTTGCTTTCTCTTTCGTACCCTCGCATGGGACAGGCACAGCTGTCAGATCAAAATCAATCGCATTTTAAAGGACGTGCAAGCTAAATATTTCATTCTTGCCTTGGGAACCAATTAAATGCTACACAAAAAGTCATAGGGACTGGTTGAGCCGGAGTCATACTGGTGCGTACCAGCTGCTCCGTGGCCAGCACGCCCCATGCAAATGTGTCAGTCGGAGCGTTCGGCTTCAATTACCTAGTGATGTTTTAAAAATTCACCAAAGCCAGACTGGCAGGCCAAAATTAAAGGGGATCCACCCCAGGTATGTTGTTTATTTTGTTGTTGTCTGTTCCGCAGGCTGTAAACGACTTGTGCTGATTGCAGATGTGAGGGATTGTCATGAGGTGAGGGCCTGAGCTTTCTAAGAGCCATGTGCCAGGGAAAACATTAGCCTGGCTGGCTGAGGCAACTGCAACATTTCCCTCAACTCACATCACATGTACACACAATATCTTAGGTGGTAATGTTAATTCCTGATTTTATATACACTGCTAAGACAAAGTACTTGTAATATCAACACTAATAACGACTGAGCTGCCACCAACACAGAACGTATACAAGAGTATCAAAACAGATTATTTGAAAATTAAATGCAGAATTACCTGCCAAGGACAAGATTATCAATGCTAAGTGTTGGTGTTGCGAGTTTAGTGCAAACTTTGATTCCTTACCTTTTCACAATATTTCCTGTCATATCACTGAAGCTTTTAACATGATTATATTGTTTCTGTCCAGTGCAGAATTAGGTCATGTTTCCTTAATTATTTTCGTAGTAAAATATGTTTTTACATCAAATCATTTGTCAGTTTGCCAGTTTTACAAGAACTGCTGAGAACAGTATGCAATGTGGTTTGATAAGATTTTACAATTTGAAAAGCCAATTTTCTCTGTACTATAATACTTACATTGGATGTGTATTCTATCACCAGGTCTCAGCGTACTGTAGGTGTACTTGCAAGTGGTAGTTTCTATTATTACAATACAATGAATTTCACAAAAAAACACTACACATTTTAAAATATATTACTAGTATAATGAGAGCGAAAGAGAAGAAAAACAGTTAGAATGTGACAGGTAAAGGAAAATATAGAAAGCGAGAGCAAGGAAGAAAGTGACAGAGAGAAAGTGCAGCAGCTCAAGTGAGAGAAAGAGTGTGAGAGGACATGATTGATAACGGTGTTGACAGAGCCCTTCTGGCCAGGCTCTCTGTTGCAGACTGGGCCTCCCTGCTTGAAACTGAGTTGTCCCTCTCCTCCATCACAGCACACACTCCACATCTGGTGGGTATCGCCCACACTAGGTCAGGGGTCAAAGTACCACAGGGCTAACCCAAGACTCACACACAAGTACTCATTCCCCAGGAAACTTGGAAAATACAGTATTGGTACTAGAGCTGCAGGATCTAGTCCTGCTATGGACAAGACTAATTTACCTCCACATTCACTATTTATTTTTGTAAGGACATCAGGCATTCAAAAATCAAAAAGTGATATTTTAGTAAATTAAACAAAGGAAACAGTTGCAAATAATACTATTGACAGATTGCAAGGGTGCTTGTTTGTAGGGCATTGGTGCATGTGTGTGTCTGTTAGTATGTATGTGTGCATGCATACGAGGAGACAGCACTGATGAATTAGACATACATTATGAAGTAGCTCAGGGACTCGCCTGTGATTGCAAGAGGACCCATCAACAGCGAACACTAATACATTTGAATGCTATGCCGTTTGATGTTGATCAAGTTCAACTTGGTTGACAGGGCTGAGAAGACTTTGGGGAGCTGAGAGACCGTATCACACTCAGACAGGTGAAGGAAGAGGGGGACGACAACACACTCTTCCATCTCGCATGCACACAAACATTCCCACAGGCCCTGTTAATAACATTGGATATTGTTTCCTAATTTCATTTCCAATGACAACAAGTGGAGATGTTATGGTGAAAACAAATCTTATTTAGAACAATCCTTGAATAATAACTTAAATGGTGACCTATGACTGACTGGTGCATGCATTTCATATGTATGGATTGATAATAATATTCATACTATTCCACTGTAATTGAGTTGCATGGGAAACAGGTCATTGGGTTTTGTCACCGTTTAAGCACTGAGATGGGGGCGTCCACACCTCTTTCCTTAGGCGTTATTATGGAGGCATCAGGAAGATGGGAGAACATGGCCTCATTATGAAGGAGATAAAGACTGTTAATGCTGTTTGGTCTTGGGCTGTGTCCAGCCCCTATGGTGAAACACACCTGCTACCCTCTTTAAAGAGCTCTGCTCCAGTTTAGCTCTTGGCCACGGACGGGTAATGACCTATCCAGGGGGCCGTAACGCCTGCTTCGTTTAGCCTGCCGCTAAGACCTAGAGTCAGCAGCATACTGCGGCGCAGCACCCTGCCAACAAGACGGTACACCATGTGCTTGCCAAACACTGAAACCTCTTTTCTGCATTGTATTAAAAGCAGTATGAATATTTAATATATGTGTCCTATTTGAAAGAAATTAAGCTTTTAGAAATGTGTTGTTAGTGGTGGTCATTTAAACATGCACTATGTAACTTTGTTTAAAACTATATAAAAATATGGATATAGGAACAAGCATATTGGATACAGGAATTGAAAACATCAATTAACTAATACAACATTTTGACATTTTTAGCATAGCAAAATTTACATTTCACAATATCTACCTTGCAAGCAATGTCTATAATGTGTATTTTTTAGACAGTTGGGTATATTATACCTGTATTGTCCCTGTGCCCGGACAAATGAATTGACAGTTACATTATTTAGCATCTTTAATATTCATAATTTACAATATTCATATTTAGATATGTAACAACACATATAATACAATAATACATTTTTAGACATTGCTAAACAGTACACTGTGTGTAAGTGGAAGAAAAGGAGAACATTTAAGCATATGTGCATTTCACCATGGTAATTAGAGAACAGAAAGACGGAGCTTGACTCTGCTTGGTTTTCCATTGTCGTTCTGTCTTTGTTGTTCCACGCAAGAAGAAAAAAAAAGATTTCCCAGTTTCCCAGTTATGTTTTCATCAAAGCTTTTCTTTGGCACTTCAGAGCAGAGTAAGTATGGAAATGTGTTGTGTTGCCTGGAAAGCTGTCAAAAACTCCTACCTTGGATGAGAGACTACAGTAATTCAACTGGGCTCCTGTCTACAGTGTGTTCAGGTCTCCTCATTATTCGGCTTTGCAGGGTAATGGCGTCTTGCTCTGTTTTATCTGTCAGCTCACAGAAAACTATAGTTTTTTAGCCCTGTGTATTAGTTGCTGGCATCAAAGGCAGCTGTCTTTTCACAGGAAAAAAAAACAAAAACAGGAAACACTCTTGGTAGGTGAAAATTGAATCTCTTTACGTCTAAGATGATGTGTGTATTGAGAACAGATTTGCTGGTTGGTGTCTAAGTGTTTGTTCTTGAGTAAACAGCACTGCTTGTTTGGGTGTAACTGTCAGGTATCTGTGTGGGTCCCGTGTGAAAATGGGTTTGTTCGCAAAGTGGGAGATGGGAAAAAAAGAACACCAACACAAATTCACTCACCCTGTTGGATGAATGGGGATTTAAGTTATCAGTGACAACTCCTTAAATGGAATCAAGAGCGATAAACCCATGGCATAAAAACACAGACAGACCAAGAGCAAGTTGGTACTAACTGAATGCAACAAAGTATTTCACAAACCAGAACATGATTTTCAGTAAGTGTTTTTTATTTGATTAATTTTAGTACAGAACCTTTCTCCCAGAGTTCCTCCGACAAATTCTGCTCAAATGAGGGGTGCCTTTGGTTGGGGGTCCACACACAGGTGCAGGGGTGGCAGCAAGGTGTGTGCGATTAAGTGGGTGTATGCACTGTATAAGGGAAGGCTCTTCAGGAGAAATGAGTATTGCAAATTAAAGCTCACCAAACTCCTCTTTCGAGCAGCTGCACACACAAACCCATCATCTGCCATTCTGTCACATCCACAGGGCTTACCCACAGCTCCTAAATTCTCAAGGTCCCAGCTTCCAGCCAAACAGGTGTGTAACATCATGCCAACGGTTCCTCTCCAGGAGTCAGGGGAACTGGCTCAGGGACTGCAGGAGACATGTAGGGGGAGGTAGGGGGAAATAACGGAGGCTGGGATTTTGCCTGACAAGCTAATTGATAACGTTTGGGAGCAGTGCACCGAAGTTCTTTGAGAAATTGCCTGTGATGTCCCCGGCAGAACGCCACGCAGAGTCCGGTGCTGGTCGCTAAATTGACTCATTAATTATGATTTTTAAGATTTAACGAGGAGTTTCACACTCTAAACTGTTCCAGAGCCAGGGGCTCTATGAGACTGGAGATGTAATGAACTCCTGCAGGGTATTTGTTGTCCAACTAAAAAGAACGATTACATTTACTGAATTACAGATAGGGACTCTTCAGGACTTTCTTTATTAAGTTGAAACAATAACTTATCCAAAAGCACACAAAAAAATTTATAGCTTACCTTTTTAGAATTCTGTTTCTGTCTCCCATATGTACTTCTGTTGTGTCTGTTCTTCAGTCAAATCCCCAGTGACAGATAGCATTTCAGTGGAGAGGGAGGCTGTAAGTAGCCTGGGGTGTTCCTAAAGGCACCCGTCTGGGACCTGTTCATAATCACTGGACAGACAGACAGAAAGACATACAGACACAGAGACATATACAGCGAGGGTGGTGGCAGGCACAGTGGTACAGCCTCTCTCCCCTGACTACGCAAGCCCCTGTCAGCACCCCAAGGCTACCTGTTGAGGTGATCCCCGTGGTCTGGTCTCTTCCTGTTTTAGACCTTCACATGTCATTGTCTGTCTCCAGCGCCTCTTGAATGAGACCTGGATGTTGATGAGATGAAGGAGAGAGCTGGAAGAGCAGGGGCGGGCTGTATGACCGGAGGATGGGGAAAGCTCTCAAATCGGAGAGGAAGTTTGTTTTTTTCAAGGATGTGACTTTAAACATTACCACAAGGAATACACATGACATCCACAAGGAATAAACCATGAAGGTAGATTAATTAAACCACACTTACTTTTGACCAAATAGAGACACAATGATGATTATAAAATTCACATACTACTGTATAAACAGATTGTCTCACATTTGGTGAGACACATGTTGGTTGCTCTTTATTCAGTAATAAATAACATTTATTAAGCATATTTAAAGTTTTTAATAAAAAAGTGACATTATGTCTGGTATATTTTAAGGTATATTTGATGAATATACAGTACCTTCATCATGTCAGTAAGATGAATATACAGTATTTCTAATGTAGTTTTGCTTATCATAGACATAGCAGTAGAATTAACTGAATGTTTCTGTGAGTTAACAGAGAGTTATTCCCTATTCCCAGGGTATTTCTAACTATATTACATTTTAAAAACACTTTCAACTTGATACATTTTTTATTAATAAAATACGGACATGAAAGTATATTATTTTTCATGTTCAAATATGCAACCGTACATCTCAGAAAATTACATTCTCAGGAAACAGTTAAATATTGTAATAAGGGGTGTGTAGTCGAGTGAATGCAGGAGCCAGACACAGACAACTTATGTTCCTTAATTATATTTAAAAGGACACACAGACAGAATAAAAAATATTGGGAAGTCAACAGGGCTAATCTATAAAAGGTAGGCAACAGTGATACCCAAATAAACAGCCTGAATATAACAAGTAACCAGAGGTGGACATTTACTTGAGTAAAAGTACTCCTATGAGTAACTCTGAGTTCACAAGTTTTGGGAAGTCCCTACTTAAGACAAAAACTGATCAGGGAAAGGGAGTTCACATCTTACCAGCGCCCATGGTTGATATATTTTTTTGCCTCTGATCGGTGGAACTCCATGATGTCATGGAGACAAATGGTTACCATGGAAATATTTACTGAGCACGCAAAAAAGCTTTGTGTTTTGAACTCTGGCAGGCTGCCCGTCATAGCGCCTGTGTCGTAGCAAAACATATGGATAGTTAGAGAACTATAAATACGTTTACTGAGCTGTAGATTACATTATATTTCAAGGATGACATTGTGTAAGTTAAGTTAGCTAAAGTTAGGTCATTTAAAGTAATGTAAAGGCAGAAAGATAACACTGGCAATGCTTTATGGGATGAGAAGTTTCTTTGCTCAGAAAAGAAAATATATACACAGTCTTGCACCTTTGACGTTTTTTGGATTTTCGTTTCATTTTTTCACTCAAAATGATATTTTCTATGCCTATGAGTCACGTCGTAGCTGGTTAGCCTAAGGCATGGTCTAAAACTCTTTATATACACACAGCAAAATCATCAGTGTTAAATCAACTCTTGTAAGCAATTTGTGTTTTCGCATTGCCAGCTGTAAGTCTTGCTCATTGATCTGCATGAATGACCGTAAAACCTCTTGACGATTCCAAGTTACAGTTCAGCTCACGTAGCACAGAGTTTGTGGTATGACTAATCAAGTCTGTTTTCGAAGATGTCAGCTGCCTTGTTAACACGAATGGTAATGTCATTTAAACTATATTTCTAATAAACTGTCTGTACACTTAAAAAGTTCTCAGTGCTTCGGTGAGCATGTAGGGACTCTCATTATGCTACCGTGGGAGTTTAGTGCTATTTTGAGCCTTGTTAGTGGTCTATAATAGCGATTTATTTTTAACTTAATTTGTGCCCTCACAACTAGCGTTATAAGGTAATTATCAGTTCACACTTAAACTGGGCACATTCGATTAGCATGAAGACATATCCCAGAGAATGGTCGACTCGGTAGCAATGTGTTATTAACCCCTAGGTTCATTTTGCGCTGGAATTTTCCTTTAACAGAGAAAACGTGTCGTTTTTTGTATTTCCGTTTCTCAGTTTTTCTGTTCTGTTTTCAAAACATAAAAAACATTCTGTTTTGTAAAAGAAAAAACTAAGAACATTATTCCTGTGTTCAGTAACCCGAAGTAGCTCCAGTGGTACAGTATGTCCCTTTACATACTGCAAAATAACTACAATGTAAATTTAAATGTGCTAATCAATGTAATTATCAAAACGGTGGTTGTCAAAAATAGATATTTCACAGAAGTTTGGGCAAATTGTTTTTGGAGACAACAGCTCTGACATACACTGATGAGCCATAACAATATGACCACCTGCCTAATATTGTGTAGGTCCCACTTTTGCCGCCAAAACAGCTCGGAAAGTGTGCTGTGGTATCTGGCACAAAGACCTTAGCAGCAGATACTTTAAATCTTAAGTTGTGAGGTGGGGCCTCCATGGATCCGACTTGTTTGTCTACAACATCGCACAGATGCTTGATTGTATTGAGATCTGGGGAATTTGGAGGCCAAGTCAACACCTTGAACTCATTGTTTGGCAGTGTTGTAGTACTCGAGACCGGTCTTGGTCTTTTTGATGGTCACTTTTTGATGGTCTCGGTCTCGTCTCGGTCTCGACCGCATTTGTACTCGGTCTTGTCTCAGTCTCGGATATTGAGGACTCTGGACTTTTTTTCAAGACCAGTCAAGACCATAACTGTGGAAATATCACTAAATTGTCAGTATATTGTCTATTTTTTTGTTGACATCTTTGCTTTTATTGGATGTAAAACGTACTGATTCAAATCCAAGCAGTAACGTGACTCATGGCTAATTATGTATTTTTGTTACCGCTGTCACCCATCCCTGCCCTCTTTCACTCGCACTCTCAAGAAAGTGAGCTGTATTTGTCTGGGAGCGGGAGAAGATGTCTGGAAAATCTTCAGTAATACAATTCGGCTACAAAAATCATAAAGAATATATTTGTAAAACAACATCCAGAAGAAAGCATACAGCTTCTTGTAAATACTGCAGTGCTTCGATTTTAGAGACGGTGGGGACTACGTCAAACTTTTTTCGTCACTAATAAAGGAAGCACAAAGAAGGTAAGCTATAAGAGTGATGTTTAGCAAAGCTGGCTAACTAATGTAACCACCCTGCCTCGGATGGGGATTGAAAACCAGTTCCACGCGATAAGTGTGAATTTTTGTCCCACCATAGTCTTATTTGATCGATGAGTAATGTAGACAAACTGCTCCGCGTGTGTAGCTAATGTTAAGTTACATCGACCTTAGCTAATGTCAGCTGCATACAGCTCCCGACATTGAAGCTACGCGCCGAGGTGATGCTCCCTCGTTTGGGTGAGAGAGCTAACCTAGAAATATGAGCCTAGAGTGGAGACTGAGTAATGCGCCTCAACATATATGAGAAATGACTAAATTAAATAGGTTATTGTATGGCACATGGCACGTTACTTTCAGAGAGCTATTTTTTTATTTCAAATTTACAGTTACAGTTCAAATATATAACTTTTTACCAGCACACACTCTCTGGCTCATACCATATCAATCGTTTAACTTCCGTGTTTACCTATTTGAAAAATGTGATGGCCAAAATACCATTGATTTATATTGTGTTTACTTTTTGATGAAACTGCTCCCAATTAAATCAATTTTGTACTTTTATAAATCACATACAGACTTTCTGACCTCTTTGTATTAGATATCTTTTGTTGCTTTGATTACACATTAAAGCTATAAAAGATTTTTACTTACAATAGTTGTTCCTAAACATCAACATTTCACATAGAATTACTGCATTCATTACAAGACACAGCTTTTCTGCATTTTAAACATTTTACACATTTAGCTATCTTGTTTTGAAAAAAAATGGATTGTTGTTGGTTTAAAAACAACATAACTTTATGTATTGTTGATAAAAGGCAAAGAAAAGTGAAGACTTTATTGATGAACGATTAATAATTGTTTTACATTCTGTACTAAATGATGGTCCCCCAGGAGTATTGAGTACAGATGGTTAAGTTTATTTCAGCTTTGAGTGTTTAATATCTAGTTGTTTTTATGGGAATGTGGATCTTTCAGAACAATTTGAGATGCTCTTTTGATCACATTTTGTTGTGTCATGTAGTGTGGGGCGCTGGTCTTGGTCTTGACTCGGTCTCGCCCTCCCTCGGTCTTGGTCTCGGCTTGGTCTCGGCCCCTAAAAGTCTTGGTCTTGTCTTGGTCTCGATACACTGTGGTCTGGGTCTATTCTTGGTCTCGGGTTAGGTGGTCTTGACTACAACACTGTTGTTTGGTTCCTCAAACCATTTCTGAACCATTTTTGCGTTGTGGCAGGGTGCATTTTCCTGCAGAAAGAGTCCAATGCCATCAGGGAATACTGTTTCCATGAAAGAGTGTACATGTTCTGCAACAATGCTTAGGTAGGTAGTACGTGTCAAAGTATCATCCAGATGAATGGCAGGACCCCAGCAGAACATTGCCCAAAGCATCACACTGCCTCTGCTGCCTTGCCTTCTTCCCACAGTGCGTCCTGGTGCCATGTTTTCCCCAGGTAAGCGATGCACATGCACCAGGCCATCTACATGCTGTATAAGAAAACATCATTCATCAGGCCACATGCCTATTGTAGGTACTTTTGGCACCCTGACTGGTCTGCTGCTATGCATTCCAAAAGGCAACAAACTGTGATGCACTGTGTGTTCTGAAAGCAATCTATCAGAACCAGCATTAACTTTTTCAGCAATTTGAGCTAGAGTAGCTTTCTGATGGATCAGACCAACCCACAAGAACTGCAGTTTTGGTGATGCTCTGACACAATTTGGCCCTGGTCAATGTCTCTCAAAGCCCATTTTTCCTGCTTCCAACACATCAACTTTGAGGACAAAATATTATCTTCCTGCCTGATACATCCCACCCACTGACAGGTGCCATGATAACGAGATTATCAGTGTTATTCATGTCACCTGTCAGTGGTCATAATGCACATCGACCATTCCATTGTGCAACTCTGACTTCATTGGTTAGGTACAATTAAACTGAAACACTTTCTGATAGTCAGTGGTTTGAGCCTGACTATGGCTTTTCTCCGACTTTGCCTAGACCTCAGCATGAGTCATCGCTATGCCAATTTGCGCTGCCACATGCTGGAGGTCCAGGCAAAGTCCCAGGAATTCAGATTATCAATTTTGCCACGTCACTCTCCAGTGACTCCTTGTATGCAGATCGGGCACCTGTAAATCAGTGAGTGTCAATCATCACACACATAATCTGAATAAAAGATTCCGTGTTGGATGATTTAGTGTGAAGGAATGGAGACAAACGTGAGGAGACTTTTCAAAACCAAACAGTGTTTTAATAACGAAAATACATGATAAATCAAAAACTGCCACATGGGGCAAAGTGGGTGAAATAAATTAATTTATAGAGTCCTTCACCCACATATACACTGACAATAATTACAAAGAGTTACACGGTACTCAAACAAGGCTAGAACTAAAATGTATTATTGCGATGTGACCACAGCTGATTTAGGACAGGGACAAATGACCTATTGAAAAATTGAAATCATAAGATATGGCTGAGCTGCAACTGAACTGACAAAAAGGGGACCTTAAATATTTATGTACAGTTCCCATAAGACCCTCCCCCCCAGTCCGGTGGGTGACCCTGGCGACAGATGCAGATATCTAGGGGGGAGGGTGGGAGGACATCTGCACCTCCGCTTGAAGAGCCCCTTCAGGAGGTTCCCACCACAGAAGAGGGTGACCCCTGCTTCCTCTTTGGGCACCGTAGCAGGTAGACGGAGGGGCAGGAGACACCCACAGCACAGGATGCAGGACAGGCAGCAGCTTCCATAGGTGAGGGAGCATGCCAGGTACCTGATGTAGGGCCCTGGTAGGCTCAGGGGGCAGTTCATACAGGTATCGGCTGTGGGGACGAAGCGGCCGACACTGCTAGAAGGGGCGTGGCAGCTGGCTCTAAAGGGGCTGATGCTGCTGGTGTCTACCGTGATGAACGAAAACCCCTGGTGGCCTCAGTAGTTGTTGGCGGCTGGTGGTTGAGACCCCCAGTGAGACCCTCGGTAGTCTCTGTTGCAGCTGGCATCTTGCATGGTGTTTTCTGCTACAGCAGACATCTCTCCAGGGGTCTCCGCTGTAGCTAACGTCCCCCCGGTGGTTACTGCTGCCACTGACGTCTCACTAGGGTTTTCCATTGCAGCTGATGTAATCTCTCTGTGGGTCTCATGGGCTAGTACCCCTGGCTGCAGAATTGGAGGAGGAGCCGAATTGTCAGAATTGTCAGAATTTTTGCTGACCGCTGGCTGCAGTGATGCCCACAATTGTGAGGGCTGGGGTGTGGTCATCACTGTGCCAGGAGTGGGGTGCAGGGTTCTGGTCCTTTGGATGAGGCGCAGCTCACTGAATACCCAACATTGACTCAGTAGGCGGGGCCTCAGATTTGGTCCTGGCTTTTTCCAACTTATGACAGGCAGTGAAAGAGACCACCTTCTGACAGGTGGTGAAAGAAACAAAGCTTTGTTCTTAGATTTGTTTCAGAGGTGACAATCTGGATCTGTTGACAGAAACTCTCATTCAGACCAAGGTATTTTGTTGACTTCAGTTTAGCAAGCTTGCACGGCATGACAGTTAAACCAATCCCAAAAGAATGGTACAAAATGTGAGCCAAATGGCATACACAGTTGAAACCCACCATACTAGGAAAGGAACCAATGTGCATTGTCATCTAAGTCTCATCTAGCTTTATAGCTTTAATAAGTGGGTGTTGTGTACAGTATGTGGGTAACTAGGCAGAATTAGCGCACGACCTGTGGCCTCTTAAGCCTTCAGATCTTGTGGTTGATTACCAAACCAATTCTTTAAGCTTCTGTCAGCAACAACCGTGGTCTCGTGACCTGGTAACTCCCCTTTTTCTACTTCAACAAAGCATCCTGTAATAACTGACTCATTTATTGTCTAAACTTCTTATGTATTTATAATTCCCTTGTCTTCCAACTGTTCAATTCTGATGCTCTCATCTTTTGGCTACCATATCATGGGGTTTGAGTTCCCCTTTATTTGCTAACTGTCTGATATAAAGCATAATTATACAAGTTATTGAGGTTCAACAATTACAGCCTATCTTTCTGTTGGCCCCGATAACTTCAGCGATGAGGGGGACTCAGGTTAGGGCGGCTGGATGCCTGATAGGAGGGAGCGCGCCTCTAACGAACTTGGGTTCGAGCACTGGAGGTCACTGTCTGTGTCCCCCTCACCTTCCTCGTCACTTTGTTCCTGGTCCACCTCCAAGCTTATTAGTTCTCACTCCTCTTTGTCATCCTCCATTGAAGCGGGCTGTTCTCCCCCCAATAAACCCTTTGGGAAACCATGCTGGTTGTATATGGTTTCCCTGCTGTAGAGTAGGAAGGGGGGTAGCTTGCCCAAGCCTGTCGTGGATGATCTCTCCCTCCACGGCCTGTAGCTTCTCTCTTCGGCCTCACCAAGCCTAACCAGCATCAAACAAACTAGCATATAAAGGAGCAACTTAAATATCTATGTACCGTGACAATAAGGGATAGATAAGTCGGATTATGTACCTTGCCACATCGCTCTCCAGCAACTCCTTGGGTGCAGATCAGGTGTCTGTGTTTTAATCCACAGAAGTGTCTTTACTGAATGTCTAATCCTTCCATAAGTGCTTTGACTAAAGGCTTCCATGTAGGACAAGCATTGATAAGAATCGGAAGGATCGGCAACATGTGGTCAAAGGAAACGTGCGTGTCATTCTTTACCGTCCCGCACCTCTCCGTGGATTGGGCACAAACTATATTCTGGAAGAGGAAACAAAAAAGAATAAAAAATTACAATTGTTAGGTTGTTACCCCATCAAATATATTTAGTTTTATAGTGTGCTGTGTGTGGTATGTGTGTGAGTGGGGTGTGTGTGTGTGGATGAATGTTTGTATGTAGGCATAGATGTTGTGGGAAGGGTTACAACCACAGACATCCACTGACCTACAGTCTGATAGCTGTTGGACTGGAAACAGGGCCTTGTTCTGCCAGAGGAAGTGTTGTGTGAGCTGTGACGGATGGGGCCGGGTCGTTTGAGAGCCCCCGAGCAGGTGCAGGAGAGCGGAGTGAACCGAGACAAAATGGCAGACACACTGGGCACCTTCCGTTACCTGTGCACTGAGACACTCTCATTATTATGAATCGGAGCCTATTAACGGACACATCTGTAAGGGATCACCACAGCCAGTGCCCTGGGAGTGAGTCCGCACCTTCAATTATCAATCCACAAATATACATGTATCAAGAGTGAAAAGGTGAAAAGTGAAATGGTGTCTGTCTCTCTGTTGATAATATTATGGATGGACATGATGCGAGTAGTGAAGCTTTCACTATGGGTTGGCGGGTGATATTGTATGGACAACATCTGAAATGTGGGTTGTTTTTATTGTGTTAACGTTTACGGTATTTTAATTTTTTCTAATGTTGTCTCATTTTTATAAAGACGTTTTCATGAAAAATAAAAAAAGATACTGCTTACTGTAGACAATTAGCTTTGTAAAGCTTTGAAAAACTGTACATTATATATTGTACATATTATCATCCACCTTAAGTAGATTTCATCAAGCGGGGTAAATTAAGAAACTTTGTTTAAATAGTAGATGTGATGATAAAGCAGCTTGAAATCAATTTTTCTTAAAAACATCTTTAAATATTAATTCTAAGAGTATATGTAATGAATTAAATATTATTCATTGACTCATTATTTAAAAATGCATAATATAATTTGCATAGTTTTTTCTTCATAGGAAATAATAATGGCTAGTTGTCTTATAGCATCTTTCATGATGGATAAAGCGTGCGTCTTTTTGTTGCTCCGTGATCGCTCTCTCCTGCTTGCTTCTCATTAAACTTTTAAGGGAGGCTGTTTTAATTGTGAATTCTTTGACAGAATGATAAAAGCAAGTTCATGGGTGTCGTTATGCATATTAATTAGGTCTTATTTGGGTTTCTATTGTTATTGGAAGGAACACTTGTGGTGGAGTTAAATGTCAACCATTAACTTCTCTGCTATAAAGTAATGTAATTAAGCCTGCTATTGTAAGACTGCTAGTTGAGACTCTAGAGAGACATTCAGTGTTCACTCTATCAATAACTAATGCTAATTCCATAACACAAAAGTACCAATAATATTCAAAGTAATCTACTATGTACTGTAATTAAACGATAAGGCATGCAAGATACTGTGGTACCATGTACAAATTCCCAGGTAAACAGGACCATTTGACCAGCTCGGGAAAATGTTGTGTTGTATACTGTATACAGTGAGCACCATTGACTCTATGTTACTCTACACAGATGCTTGCATTGAAACATGCAACTAATACTCTGAGGTTAGATAGGCATGCAGCTAGGCTAATGTTAACCCATGCAATGTCTCACTAAATGCTAGGCTAAGAAAACAGCTTATAATGCAAGTGATTAAATACAATAAATAATCTCCACATTAAGGCACCTCAGGGGGTTATGGTACTGTATATGGCTTATAAATCATAGTTAAGTGTTATGTTTAGCCACCTCACATTGTGTCATGCAAAATGTACTGTACATCATGTACTAATATGTTTAAATTAACTGCACTTCTCTCTACCTTGCTGTACGTTATTGTAAAGTACTCTACTGTACAATCCTGTATGGTCCTGTCCCAACTTTTGTAGATAATCATGTTTGAGTCTGATTGGCCCAGTCTGGATATCTACAGATGTTCCAATCTTAACCAGACCAAATCTGAACCATACAGAAGTGTACTGTATTCTAATGAAACAAACATGATTTGTTAAAACTTAGACCACACCACTGTGAGACTGTTCTATACTCTATACTGTATAGTCAAAAGAAGGTTGGTAACTAGATTGAATCATGTAGGTCAGGTGAGAATAAACTAAATTATAATTACATTAATCATTTTTGTAGTACCTTTTCCATGTGATATTCCCCAGCATGCTTTGCTGTATGTTGAAATGTTAGAATTGTTTTATTATTTTAGCGTTTTGTATGGGTATTGACTAATTAATCCACCCTTGCTAAACTAATATCAAATGCATGCATTCTTCTAAATAATCCAATAATTTAATAAAACATGTTTTTTCACCCACAACTTTATTGAATGTTCAAATCAAATAGGGAATACCATCTTGCTGGCAAAACTGGATTCCAAAGGGAATTCCCTTTACCTTCTTAGGCAGGTCCCTTGCCTGTAGGGTTAAACCATTATGGGTTGATCCATTTTGGTGAAGTTCACAGATTTCCAGAAGACTCAGTAGATGCTGTGTTTTTGGCTGTGGAAATCGGGGGATTTGCATATGAATTTTAATGCTCAGGCAACCATGATTAGTCAGCAACAGCATTTTACATTGTACTGCAGGTATGGCTTAATATAGTACTCAATTATTTTATGTTAATACAACGTATTTCGGTTCAGAATCAATATTAGGAAACATGGTGAAATCACTTTGAATCTAAATTACATTTAGTTCTTTTCAACTTCATTTGATTCAATTATGTTGAATTTACCTAAACACATTATGTTTGCTTGACAAAAATAAATTGAGTAAACTGAAAACAATATTATTGTGTTAATTTTACATATTTCATTAGTGTGGAACTGATGTACACATTTGAATCAAGTAAAATCAATGAATTATTGTTTTCAGTATAGCAATAAGATGACCCTTCACTGGAACTAAGGAACCTAGCACAAACTCTGAAAAACAGCCCCAGACCATTATGCCTCCTCCACCATTAGTATGGTTATCTAGATATCTTTGGCCATATATAGCTCTGGAAAAATGTAAGTGTCTCTTACATCATCAGTGTCTCTGGTTTTCCATTGATAGGTATGTGTTTGGGTAAAATGTAAAAGTGTTGTCAGACCTCAAATAATGCAAAGAAAATATATTCATTTTGGGGGGGTCTGCCTGGCGTAGTGGGCTAAGATGCTGCATTGAAGGACAGTCTACATCATGATTGTCAGTGGTTCGAGTGGACTATGGGTTCTCTGACTTTCCCCGAAAGCATAGCCCATTCTATTGGCATAGCCCATTCTATTGGCATAGACCATCCTCTTGATTACATTCCAGAAGTTTTCAATGGGTGTGATATAAAAAGAATTTGCAGTGGTGTCACGACATCTCAGGAATATTATGTGGCATTAAACTGTATTAATTGTATTAAAATGTCTATATATACAGTATAAATGTATGGATTCTGGTTATTTGAGGGACTGGTGCACCACCTTCTGGACACGCAGGTTAAGTGTTCTGTGACTTGTGATTATCATTTACACTCAAGACCTGGTTGATTATAGGTGAAAAATATCCTGTAAACCGTTTTGTGTTTACTAATCAAGTAGGGTATATAGTCACTTGGGGTTCCATAAGGTGGTGTGTGTCATTGTGGGTCGTTACCCTTATTATTTATGTTGGACTGGAACTCTATTGGTAAATCCTACAAGAACCTGATCCTTACACTAATGCCGATACAGCGTTATGTATTACATCCCCCAGTCTAAGTGTATGTGGATTTCAGTATGCCCTGTTCTGTGTTGGTGTTCTGTGTGTGTTTGTTCTGTTTAGTGTGTCTGTTCCACAGAGGTGGCGCTGATCATCTTCACCCTCATCACTTATCAATGACTCCTCCCTCCCATTATTCTGTTCACCTGGTTCCAATCAACATGCTATCCCATCATGCCCTTCCTCTGTATATAATGTGCCATTTTGTGGACCACCAACTGTAGGTTTGGTTAGGGCGCCTCATTCATGAGCCAGTTAGTTTGTGTATTTGTGTTGGGAGATAGGACAGATAGGACAGGTTCAATTCTTTGCTTTGGTCTTGTCCAGCCTCCCCTTCTCCCTAAACTTTTTTATTATATTACAGTGGCTCAATACAAGCCTGTGTTTAACAGTATAGTTTTGTGTTGTGTCCTTACTTGCAACCACAACCCCATACCTTTTTTGATGACTTCTGGGGGTCCTTGAGCAGTGGGGTGTCAGGTTAACAGCTATATTATAACATTATGTATCTATGAGTATTCGTCCTGAGGAGGTAAAACCTATATGTATTCAGAGATCGATTCCCGTTTCCCAATTCGTTAATGTGTTGTAAGTAATCATCCTGAGGAGGGTAAACAATGTAATTATCTCATACTGATTAGGCCACGTTAATTGCTTTGTAGAGTCAGATGGGTTCATTGTTTTGAGCATCACAGTTGCCCCAACCTAGCCTACAGCCTTAAATACGATACGATACATACAATACAATTTTATTGTCAGCCAAGGCTGACATTCTTTTTGCATCACCGGGTAGCTTAAAAAGGCTTAGTTTCAAAAAGGCTTAGTTTTGTTGCTTTGAAATAGTGTTTGTTAATAAATTGAAGAACACCACTCCCTACATTTGGTCTCCGTCTCTCTACACCAACACACATTTGTGATAAGTGCTCAAAATGTTTTCCAGAGCTGTAGTGTATTTCAGTTAGACTTCTTTTTATTCTTATATAAAAGTAGATATTGTTCATTTGAATGTCATGCTTGTTTTGTTGTTTAAAAGTGTTACATGAATTGCATTATTCAAGGCAAATGTCCAAAATTTGAGAAGTTTATTGATCCTGTCGCAACACTATGGAAGTCACCAGAAGAAATAGTTTGCAAGAAACTATTGACAGAATTAAACTTGTGGCAAGTGGTTAGGGAAGAGGGGTTAGTTTAGGATAAATGGCTTGTCTCTCCTTTGGCCAAATTTAGTTGAGATATTTGTCCTTAGATCATAGATATTTGTTCCCAGGATTGTACTGGTTCCTAAACTCTTAATTTCTCTGTTTGAGTTGAACAGAGCTGCTCCAACTTAGAGTGCAGATGGGACAGGAGACGACTCCTAGCCTGGCTGCACCTGCCACTGCAACTGAACTATGTGCGTATGATCCCCTGGCAAACCTGAAGTCTGAACAACTAATGACTAATAATTTATTACACACTTAAAGTTTGGTTCAAAGCATGGATGAACTCCATAAAGTGAGAAAATGCATTCACTCAATTCACTTGCCTAAATGCATTCACTCAGTTCTTTCCCTGCCCAAACCTCTCACTAAGAAACAGATTATGTTGTTCCTGGGTATGTGTTCCTACTGTTGTGCATTTATTCATAATACTCTGAACCAACTGAACCCTTAGCCTCACTGAATAAGAGACTCGCTGTCAATGATAGACTTTCATGGACCACCCCAGCTAAACTTGCCTTCACTGCATTGAAGATTTCTCTGCACCACTGACACTGGGACTCCCTAACCCATCCCTACCCTTCACAAAAACTGTTGACGAACGCAAGGGATGTATGACACCCATCCTCCTGCAGCCAAATGGGGAAAAACTTTGCCCCGTCGCTTATTTCTCTGCCAAGCTTGGGACTACCCCTATGTCGTAGGGCTATTGCTGCAGCTGAAAAAGCCCTTGTGGCCTCCAAAGACCTTGTGGGTCACTCGCCCCTCACTCTGCTCGGTCCCAACTCTCATCTTAGTCAAACAAAAATCTTTACATCTCTCTGCCGCTCATTACCTCAGATAACACACCTGCCTGTTGGACATGTACAATGTCACTGTTAAAAGCTGCAATGTCCTGAAACCTGCATCGTTGCTTCCCCTTCCACATGAGGGTGAACCACATGATATTACTTAGCTACAAACTACATGGACGCCGCATCTCGAGCGTTCTGACCAACCCTTGACTAATAAAGACCTAGTCTTGTATTTTGATGGTTCAGACCTTGTCTTGTATGTTGATGGTTAGGAACTCTGGTATAAACCAGGTAGGGTATGCCATGGTGTCTAACCACACTGACCTCAATTCAGACAAATTATACAAACAGATGATACAATAAGTGAATGATTAAAGGTAAATGTGAGTGCATTTGTAAACTGAGGAGTACGAACATACTTAACAACAACACATTATTAAGCAAAAGTGTTCAAAATCAACCGTTGGCGGGTTGTAGGGGTGCAACGGATCATGAAACTCACGGATCGGATCGGTTTTCGGATCAGAGTCACGGATCGGATCATTTTTCGGATCAGCAAAATAAAAAAAATATAAAATAATTGGAATTTGGGTTAGTTGTTTCTATAATTTTCAGTGGTTATGATGAGCAATTTGGGAGATAAATTTGGTTAATATTGATCGCTGTTTAGGTACATTAAATCACCTTAAGCTTTTTCCTCGCCATAGGAGCTAATGAAGAAGAAAACTTTAAGGTGAAATTATATAATCGTCTTCTAATTATATAATCGTTGGATTTCGGTTAGTTATTTTGACAGGCTTAAGTGTTCATAACAAGAAATGGCCATGAGAAATTT